>JAEQBH010009600.1:0-92806 GCA_016808115.1 Tetrastigma voinierianum | reverse complement strand
TTTTCCTCTAGCATAATATTAAGTGAAGGTACCAGGTGAGTGACATCTGCTTGTAGACCTATTTCACTTAATGTCTTATTAATCTTCAGTTACTTTCAGATTGTGTTATTGGATATGTCTTACTTATTTCAATGTCATGCCGTGAGGATTAAAAAGCTAGAGAATTTAAATTCAAATGAATCTTTCCTCTTTCAAACAAGTTTTATGGTTAAAAAAGAATATTTATTAGCATTTTTTATTTTTGAGAATTAAGATCTCGTGAATATATATATATATATATATATATATATATGAGTATATATATATATATATATATATATATATATATATAACAAATGTTTTATTTCTTAAATAAAAATTTATCATTTCATCACATTCAATGAAAGTAATAAATCATTTTCGTGAAAATGTGGATGTATACTAAACAATTTGTATTTCCGTAAACAAAAAATTGTCATTTATGTTATGTCATGATACAGATACACAAAGATGCATAAAGTTTTAACAAAGTCCATCCAATCATGCTTACTTTACATTCACAAAAGGAGAGAGATCATTTCCATTATTCTACAGGCAAAATATTTAGAGGGAGCCAAACTACGTATCATTGGGGTCCCCAAACATCTAATGCTTCCTTTATTCTTGGTATTTATACCTAAATTGTGAATTCCTCTAGCTCCTCTAGGTACACCCATTCTTCCTCATATCTCTGAACAACTTGTATAGCTTATACTAGCTCATCTCTATCTTATAGCTTTTTCCTTGACTTAGAATATTCCCAATAACTTTCCTTATTCTAAAAAAATATATTTCCTTATACTTCAAGGAAATTTAATATTGTAATAATATAATATCTCATAAAATATCCTATACAATATTACGTATAAGAAGGGATTCATACGAATTAGAGACACATTCTAACAATTTCATCATAATGAATTAACGTAATCAATTAAGTCTGAACTTTAATTGAATTTAAAATCCAATAGACGAATTACTAGTCTTCCAATGATTACTTCTTGGCAGAAATTTGAAAATCTGAGAAAAAAAAGTCTTTAATAATTAAAATATATTCAACAATTTTTAGGATTAGAAACAATAATACTAAAAATGTGGCAATTACTTAAAGCAAATTATTAGATTAAAAAAACAGAGAGAGAAAAAAAATCAACCATTAATCAAATAACTCGCACTTGGATGAAATAACAAGAACATGCATTAGTATTGACGCATCTACATCCATATTTATATGGGGAATGATAAATATTTTTTTCTTGAAATATATATATATATATATATATATATTGTGGTGTGTAATCACTAACTTAAGCACAAGGTTCTACTAGTCAATGAGTTGTAACTATACCAAATTAAGTTTTTTTTTTTTTTTGGGAAACTAATTATATATACCGAAGTTGTTAAAACAATTTTATAAAAATATTAAACACACCATATGGATTCAGTTATCTAAAAAAGGGGTTGCACCGGAAATGATGCTACCAAGTCAATAACCATTAACCAAGCAGTGTTTTTGTACCAGTCTGGCAAGTAGACCTCTTACACTGATAGTGTTCGAAGGTCTGTAAGGACTCGGAAAAGAATCCAAAGTTTGCAAACTAAGTCAATTTTGCATTCAACCAACTATTCACGACATGGTCACAATTATAGAATGGGAGTTGGCAAAGTGTTTTGTTGTGTTTAATGATTAAGTTGATCCTTCTTGTTGCTATTTGAAGAAGCCAATAAACCATTTAGCTTGTGGATTGTGTGGGTCCTAGAAAATAGGAAAGATTGTTAATAGTGGAGTCATGCTAGACTTATCATGTCCTTTATTTAAGCTTACTAATAATAAAAGAAGGTGTAATTATTTGCATCAAACACAGGTGGCTTCCCCGTTTCTTTCCCTAAAGAGAACAAAAGATTATTTGACCTTTGACTCAGACCCAACATTGCATCGAACTCTTGTTATGGCTTCCAACAAGGACTGAATTGAAAATTTTGAGGAGAATATTGAAAGACTTCAAGTCAACTTCAACGTGATGGAAGTGGGCATGGGTGATAGGCTTTATAAACTAGAAGAAACTATGAATAAGCTTTCAGCAGTGATCTTGGCAGATCGCGAGGCTGGCCCAAGTAAACATCTGGAGTCTTCATTGCAAAGGAGTCGTGGACGTGACAAAATGGAAGCAATGGTAGACAAGTCTTTGGAAGAAAGGACTCGCTGATGCCTCTAAAACTCCGTGGCCCCGGCTGACAAACGTAACCTCGTGTAATTCCCTTGCAGGGGATTTCGTGACCCGATACCACTTGTTGTATCCCATTTATCGGATCTATATTACTGCACCTGCGCTTTGTTCTGGGGAGCTCTACCCAAGATACAACCTATATAATAGTATAACTCATAACCCATCCGTGGTCTCAACATAAAAGTAGTAATGATCGCACAGGTCCTGACCGTCTATTATCTTCATCACACACAACTATATCATAATGGGCCATAATGGGGCTTATTACAACACTCTTATACATAACATATATTAAAACTAGCTTGTTCTAATATAGTTTACAACAATATCTATCAAAGCCACATCCTGGCTTCCTTCAAAATCACAGTCTTGAGTGAGCTCCGTCTCCCTACACACTCCCTGTACCTGAAAGGGGGTCCCACGACCGGGTGAGCAATGCCTAGTAGAGAATAATTTCTATAAGGGTTACTCTCCACCTAAGTGCACACGCAATGGCACACCACACATTCAATTGAAAACATGCACACTCCTACCAAATGTCTACATGTCATGGATGAACGTGACTCACCCTATCCCATGTCCTCGAAATCCATCGACTCTCATACATGCATATGTGTCGAGTGTGAAAAACCGGAATCAGTCATTATTCATCAATGATCATTTTTCAAAACAAAAGCTTTTTGTTTTATAAATCAAAAATCCATCGACTGTTCCCGATATCAACTCAGATTTCTAAGTTCGCAGAAGTATTTGTGGCCCACGGATTTTCGTGTTACACCGTAGGATCTATTTCACATGCCTTTCTGATTTTTAACGGCTTTCACCGCCTGATCATGTTCAACCCTCAATACCGGTGGTCTTTCACCTTAGGGGGGGGATCCCCCCAACTTGTTATGCCCAACACACATATTTTTCATTTTTAAAACCGTAAGACTCATTTCGACATCATTCCACGTTACCGGCACCCCCACCATCAACATCAAACACATCGCCGATCAACCATGTACCCAATAACATACCATCGGCACCAAACATAATGTCAATCTCTACCATGCACTCACACCCATGTCATGTGATGTCTTAGTACATAATGCAATGCAATCATGCCACTGCTCATTCATACCATGCTACATATATGATGAGTGCTATATGTGCATGCCTACTCATGCATAATTATCCATGCATTATTTGGACATTTATATCAAAAAGCATACAAATTCCAAATATATTGTACAATTCATGTCATCATATTAATACAAGCATACATTGACATCACAAGTCACTACTACTCGAGTAGCGACATCCATCAACCTCAGCCGACCAGGACAAGACATGTCCACAACTAGCTCACATTAAGCCATGTAATGGCCTTATTCATACAAACATATCTGGCCAAGCCGTAAACCATTAGAACACACAATTTGACTTCCACACAATTTCAACCAAGTATATCACTCAATTCAAGCAATATATACTACAATCATATACCAATTGTGGCAAAAAAATCTGGACACCAATCATTAAACAACCTAAGTTATAGAGTCCCGGAAAACTGACCATAACTTGAGCTATAGAGGTCCGATTTGGGTGATTCAAAAGCCTAACATCAAATTCTTGAATAGGGCTACAAGTTCCTTGAAGGATGATAGTCCAAATTCTCACTTTTTCCCAGCCGAAAATCAGTCCCAAACACCTAGACAGTAGGTTCAGCCAAAATAGGGCAACTTGGAGTGGGCCCCAGAAACCACCATAACTCAGTCAGGTAGAGGTTCGATTCATGATTCAAAGCCCAACATCAAGTTCTAAAATAGGAATACAATTTCTGAAGGATAATAGTCCAAAATTATCCCTTTTCTAACTGGAAAATCAGCCCTAAAAATTGACATCATATAGGGTCAAAACAGGGCACTATTCCCATAACCCATTAAGTTGCCAAACGCCTCAGAGTGGCCAATAGCCCTTAGGGCATTAAAACTTAACCAAACAACCCTTAGAATGGAAAATAAATGAAAGTAGGAAGAATCCCTACCTCGAGCTCGGGTGCTACTCGAGGAAGTCCTCGCGACACTTCCTAATCCAAACCTTCGACCACCGAACCTCCCACGAAACTCGACGAAACTCGGGAGTTTCCTGCGGTCCACGCTGCAGCCTCATCGAGTATTCGACTTTAGTTCTCGCATGTTCAAAACCCGACTACCCGATCTTCGTGAGAACGCAGTGAAGGCAGGAACTTATCTCTTCTCCTTTCTCTCTCTCGTGTTTTTTCTCTTTTCCCTCCCTTTCTTTCTTTTTGTTTGTCTTTTAACTTATTTTTAAGTTAAATGTGTGGCCCTCAAGGCGCCACGTGTCACGCGATCCTTACTCGGATTCGTTCCTACCCCAAAACAATTTATTTCGGTTGCGGTTCAAGTTCAACTTATTTTAATTGAACTTAACTTGAGTTATTCCCTAACTCCCGAGATTCTCATGAAAATCTCATCCCCGGGTCACTGAATAACCCTCCACCCAACAAATACAAAAATCCGATCGGGCTCGTAATTTAACAAAATCTTACTGGTAACTAGATTTCGCGATTTAATCCAACGACAAATCCATTTCATCATCTCGGCATTCGTAGATTTAGCTCCAAGCCTTCCGAACCATTATGGAAATTTTATTATTTTTGCTATTTTTCAGAAAAATTAAAAATTTCCCGTGTTTAACACCTCTATTTGAGGCTAAATCCAACCAAGCCGAATTTCCAATTGAAGATCCAACCGTTGATTACTAGAGATGAGCAATACTTGATTTTCGTGTCACATCTAATTCGAAGTACCATTGACCTCATTTCATTTGATGGAGAGGATAATGAATGATGGTAGTGGTTGAGACGAGTATATAAAGAGGAAGGAAAAGGAGTTTCATGGCCGTATTTTTTGAGGAGTTATGGGTCACTTTCGTCCTACTGAGTGAGGATTTTCATTTAGCCTTATCAAACCTCAAACAAACTAAGTTCTTCGTGGAGATTATCAAAAGGAATTTGAGAGATTAGAATGGTGGCAGTGGTTGAGACGAGCATATAAAGAGGAAGGAAAAGGAGTTTCATCAGACATCCTAAATATACCCTGCCAGCTGAATTCGTTAGGGTATATTAAAAGTTAAACTTAAATTTTCTGGAATAAAACGAGAGACTCCTGAAGTTTACAAGATACAAGGGCAATCACTTGTTAAAAGGACCTATTGGTCATAAAAAAAAAAAAAAAGTGAAAGATTAGGGGTTACGCCAAATGTTGAAACAGTCAATGAGGGAGTTATGGGGTTAAAAGGCAATAAAGAAAATAACCCAAAACGGGTTTTATTTCAAGGCCAAACACGTGCTAACTCAAAATTCTTATTTCCAGACCAAATCGCCCTCAAATTGGGAGAGAAAACGTAGAGAGAGAGGGGAAGAACAAAAGGAGAGAAGAAGAGGAAGAAGAAGAGAAGAAGAGAAGCCAAGATCACATCAAAGGTATGGAACTTGATTTTCGCATGGAACTACGGGCTTTTAAAGCTAATGGTTTTCCATGCAATCAGATGGTTATTAGTTGTCTCTAACCTGTGGTTTGCTGTGGTTTCATCCTAACCCAGTCAATTATAGAAAGTAAAGTGATAAACCATAAAGAGTAATAAGAAACATATGAAATCCTCTTTGAGGATGGATTCATAGCTTCGCAGAAGAGTTGGGGTTTAGAAACCCTCAATCCAATCTACATGATTGGGTCGTATGATAATAACCCATATTAGAGTGGGTTTTGAGAGTGATTCATGATAAATGGTTGAAAAGAAGATAAGTATTGAAAGAGGAATTGAGTAGAAAAGAGAGTATAAGATGAATTTGAAGTGGTCTTGAAGTGTTTATGAGGTATGTAGCTGATCGGGCTGAAACATATTTTAAAAAATTCGTATAAAAATACACATTCTGATATTTTTAGACATGTACCGGTACACCCTCAACATACCCTGGTAAATATCTTTGTGTCGTCATTTTTGTTGTCTTGTACCGGCATGTTAGACATACCGGTACACCCCGTTTCTGTTTTCCAAAGGTTCTTCTGATCATATTTACATATAATCATTTTTCTTATCCGATTTGAGTATTCAAGTGGCCAATTAAAATAGACTTCATGAAAACCATCCATATAGAAATAGCTATCGTCAAATTATGACTCTGCGGCTCCAAAATCCACCCCCGAAGGGTCTCATGCAAACCAAATTTAGTTTCAGTGTTGAACATAGAGAAGTCCGGGTTGTTTCTGATAACTTGAGTCCCCTGGTGTTCGACCAAGTGGATTCCAGTTAACATAACCCTTAGCACCTATCTTTAAATAAGTACAAGGACCTAGTGTCAAAATATGAAGTTAAGACCCCGAAAAAATCAGTAATACAAACTGTCACTAGAAAACTCCAGAATGACTAGTTGGCATGAAATGCCATAACTTTTAAGCTTGATGACTGATTGATTCCAATTCCTAAGTAAAATAAATTCATATAGGAATAAGAATATATGAATGAGGTGTGATTTCATACACATCATACTACATAAGAATATGAAGTGCTATATGTAATAGCCATGAAACAAGGAAAACATAGAAAATGCAATATGTATAGATGGGTTCATAAAACATGAATATGATATGAATATAGGGATATGTCATAAGATATGATAGAAATAAGTTATAAGATAGGATAAGATATGATAGGATATGTTATAAGATATGATAGCCTACATTACCCGAATGATAGGCACATATGAATATAAGAGTATACGATGTGAACATATGATTGTCATGCATAAACGACAAATGGAACATGATAGAAATATGAAAAGTATATGAATAGATAAAGACATGACAAGAATAATGTGAATGATAGGAATATATGATAGTTATACCCACGAATAAAATGAACATGCTAGGAACATATGATATAGAAATGCTGTGAATGCTAAGAACGATAGAGATAAGCAAAAGATGACAAAGATAGGAATGAGTACATGTACATGAACGACTAAGTACATGAAGTAAATGATATAAAGAGTTATGAATATAGAAAGCGATATAGAAATATATGAATACAAGAGTGCATAGATGCCTTCATGATATATGATAGATTTACATATACCTATACGGAAGACAAAACTAAACGATAAGAAAAGATATGAAATATGAAAACGAACCGAAACAGAACATGGAACATGAAAAGCAATATGTCATGAACAATGTAATGAAAGCTATGAAAGACATATGATCATATGACTGGCCCAAGATCAAAGAAGGAATAAGTGGACTCCCTGACAATAAGACTCTGCACACCCCGATTAGTTCCCAAGACCCGACAAGACTCGAGACCCTGATTAGTGCTCCCAAGAATCCCACTAGCACTTACTCCCGATTAGTGCTCTAAGACTCCCGATTAGTACTTCTGGCATTCCTCGACAAGGTTCCACTGCTCAAGACTGCAGACTCCCGTCGGTGCTATGGCACCTCAAGATCAGATTGCACCTTCTGGTACTTATTGTACCGCTGCCTTACTCATTTCTTATGACCATCTAGTAATAAAATCAGATATGTTAGATAGATCAATAGTATAGAGTAAGATCATATATTTATTTGGTTTTTAGGGTACCTATGGGTACCCTCCAAACACGTAGCATACAAAAGCACAAGAAAAGTACAGAAAGTATACAAAAGCATAAAGTGTATGATAGATAGAATAAGAACGTACAAATGTATATGAAGTATATGAATAGTACAGATAACGTGATATGAAAAGTACAAAGATGACCCATATAACAAGAAAGTATACTGATAAGATAAGTATGAAAGTGAAGAATGAAAGCCATATGAAAAGTATAGTATATGAAAAGCATATGTTTAAAAGTATATGAAAAGCATAGTATATGAATATCATATCAATATATATGACAACATATGCAAGTACATAAAAGAGAAAGCCATATGAAAAGTATAATAGAAAACAAGATAGAAATGAACAAGACATGTAACAGGATATGAATATAGTATATAGAAAGTACAAAGTATAGTACACAAAAAGGATAAGTGAACAAAGTAAAGTACTAAATAAAAGAATACATAAAAGTATAAATAAAGGAGATGCCAAAGATATAGAACATGTAAATGAAAAAGTTTGACATGCACAAAGAATAGAAGATGATAAGCAATTTAGTTATAGAAATATAGCGGATATAGAGTACATATATATATATATAGCATATATATATATGTGATACATATATATATATATATATATAATGCATATGTATAAGTTGCGGATACGCTTATCAGGTCATTCATGCTATGTTCTCACTAAGCTGCAGCTTAGCACCCGGTGTTCAACCGTGTAAAATGCAGCTGCAACATACATAGAGCACAGACATTCCACACGCAATGCAAGTCGACTGTAGATGTGTCACCACACTGCCTTCCGCAATCTCCGATGAGCCATCAGGAAAATGTACATGCATAGGTAAACGGGACTTGCAAAGTGTGTATAGATTGTGATGGACACCACTCCCAAGGGTAGCTTCTGTGTATATGTAAAATGATTTTGTTATTACTGCAAATTATTTGTATATCACAAAAAGGCATACTGAGAAGAATTGTGTCAATAAGAGTCCCAAGAGTATAGTATAGATAAGTATCGCGCCCTGTGACTTCTGGCCCGTATCCGCCAATCTGGGCGGGGCCGGATTCGGGCGTGACACCCATGGTCAAGATTTGCTAAGGAGCATGTGGGCTCCTTCTCGCCTTATGGAGTGCAGGATTTTGACAGCCTATCAAAACTCCAAACAACCAAGTTCTCTACGAGATTATCAAAAGTGAATTCTGAGAGAGATTAGAAATAGAGTCCAAGGATGAACTTAACTTATGGGTTTTTTTATTGGGCGGGTTAAACAAATATTCAAAATGTAATACGGATGTTTAAAAACCTCAATGTTTAAGTGATAAATTCGCCTAGCACCTGATGAGATCTGAGCAATTCCTTCCGATAGAAGACACACGAGAGAACCGAGAAACCTAAACCATAACTATATTGACAAAATGTGGATTCATCCTTTACATTTTGAGAAACGTGAGAGATATCTATGGGGAAAGGATTTAATAGACTATTTCCCTCGAACCTAAAGTGGTTATGAGGTTATAACCATATTAAGGGACCGTTTGGCTATCATCCCCCCTCAAGCGTGGCAGGAATAGAGGTGACGCATAACTTGCTTCTCAGAGCAGAAAACTCGGTAGTAGAGAGATCCTTGGTCAAAATATCTGCTACTTGACCAATGGATGGCACATAACAAATTTCCAATTCATGTCTTAATACCTTCTCCCAAATGAAATGTAGATTAAGTTCAATATGTTTTGATCGAGAATGAAAGATCAGATATTATGCGGGCGTGCGTAAAGACTCGATTGTAACACCAAACAATGTGAGTTTGAGTTAGCAAACTAAGCTCCTAAAATGAGTCAATTCAGACAAGAACAGAGATACCTGCTCTATATCTCGATTCGACACCGCGAAGACAATTCGCTTCGTCGATGACCATGATATGAGACGCTTTCAGGTAGACACAGAATCCATCGGGTGCTTTCATCTATCATCATGACAAAGAAGCCTAGCTCAAGATCACTTCCGCAACCTTGAA
This sequence comes from Tetrastigma voinierianum, assembly GCA_016808115.1. NCBI lineage: Eukaryota > Viridiplantae > Streptophyta > Magnoliopsida > Vitales > Vitaceae > Tetrastigma > Tetrastigma voinierianum. The sequence continues at coordinate 82,879 of JAEQBH010009600.1, read as the reverse complement.
GCTGAAGAGAAGAAGATGGATGAAAAAGGAGATCATGGTGTAGAATGCCTTAAAGGTATCGTAAAATTCACTTGACATCAATCCAATGAACGTCAATAGGCTGAGCCATAAACTGACATGCCTTATTTACAGCAAAGGCAATGTCAGGTTGGGTGAGGGTAACGTATTGCAATGCCCCAACTATGCTTTTGTATTCAGTAGGATTATGCAAGGGTGCACCATCTGTTTGTGAAATTGACCAACCAACAACCCGTGGAGTAGTCAGGTTTGTAGCTTCCAAGTGTGTTTGTTTAAGAAAATCTTGGGACATATGCTCTTATTTGAGACAAACGCATAGCATCCCCCAATATATCGAACTTGGAAGTCCTAGGAAAAAAGAAGGTTTAAGTTTTAGATCACCTGGACGCAAAGGCATATGAAAGAAATACCTTGTGAGAGAAGATCAAACTTCACTGGGTCACACCAAGATGTCATCAACATATAAGAATAAGAGCAAAGATCGAGGTCAGGTGATATATGAACAGTTAAACCATCTTCCTTTGAGATCGGAAAAACCAACCATATAACAGGCTAAGGCCATCGCCAGGAAACTGTGCTCTTAGAGCCTGCTGGCGCCATACGTGAGTTTTTATTGAGACGACACACATAATTTGGAAATTATGGATCAACAAAACTAGGAGGTTGGAACATGAAAACTTCCTCTTGCAGATCACCATTGAGGAAGGCATTCTCAAAATCAAGCTGACGAATTGGCCATCCAAAGGAGATTGCAAGGGCAAGTATCAGTCGAATAGTACATGGTTTAACTAATAGGCTGAAAGTATAAAAAAAATCAACCCTGTGTTTCGAAAGTAAACCCCGAGCCACCAAACTGCCTTGAATCTATCCAAAGAACCATCTTGCGCAGGAGCTTTGTACACCCAACGACAACCAACAATTCTAGCATCAACTGGTGGTGAAACTAGAGTCCAAGTATTGTTCCTCATAAGATCATTATACTCGGTGTTCATTGCATCAACCCAAGGAGGAATTTTGGAGGCTTGAAGGTAAGTGTGTGGTTCACTATGTTTCTTAGCAAGATAACTCTTTTTCTCGAGGTTACCAAAACTTGAAGTTTAGTTACATGGGAAGAATATTAGAAGGAGAAGGGAGATGAAACATTGTGAAGAAAAGGGACTCAATAGAATCAAGGTAAAAGATTCGTAGTAGAGATACACAAATCATTGAATGATAGTGGTCTGTGATCTGTGAAGAATCATTCTGCTAGAGATATTGTGAGGGTCAGAGCAAAGGTGCACCCTCTCTGAGTGGGAAGAAATAGGAAACCATTGTAAGAGAAAAGAAATGATGAGGAGCAGAGATAAAGGCTGGTGTAGTGAGTTTATAGAGGCAGGCCACGGAGAGGGGTGATAAACTAAATGAAAATGAAAGGAATGTTCATGGAACAACACATGAAAAGAAATGTAGATGCGAGAATCATGGAAAATATAACCTTTGTGAGTAGGAGCATAACCTAAAAAAACACAAGGAAGAGAGCGGTATGAGAGTTTGTTTGTCATATAGGGACGTAGGGCTGGAAAGCATAAGTACCCAAAGACACGTAAATGACGATAATTAGGTGTCTTATTGAAAATTAATTGCAGAAAGTGAATTCAATTTTGTAACTTTGGTTGGTAACATGCTGATAACATAACAGCAATTTGAAGGCTTGCATCCAACACGGATGGAAGGGAAGCTTAGGGCCGAAAAAAGCTAAACCACTTCAACTACATGATGAATCTTCCTTTCAACCCTACCATTTTGTTGGGTGTGAAGACAAGAAAGTGGCCTACGCGTAATTCCATGTTTTTCCATATAAGAACAAAAAGCAAGAAAACAACAAACCCCCCCCCCCTTATCACCACAAACACGGATTGAAGTTTTTCAATCATCTTATGAAAGGAGATAAAAACAAGAAGAGCTTGATCTTTGGTGGGTAAAAAATAAAGCCAAGTAAACATTGAATAGTCATCAACAATGATTAAGAAGTACTTAGCACTTGAAGTAGAGAGGCAAGGTGTTAGTGCCCGAAATATCCAAATGAAGTAATTCCAATGGTTTTAATGCATGAAAAAGTAGAAAGAAAGTAAAATGGAACTGATGTGATTTTTTCAAAGAGGACGTAAAATGCAAGAGTTTGAGATTTTATTAATAGTCATCAAAAAAGGTGCAAGTGAGTACATGAAGATTTGACTTATGTAAAACAAAGGTGGAAGATGCTCAAGGCGAGCATGCCAAAGGCTTCAGGGTGCTCCAAAGAATTGTTGAGCTAGTTGTACAGTTTACAAGAAGGTGTAGACTGAGATGAACCGGTAAAGACCATCCTTAATAGTGCTCTGAGAAGGATTTGCTTCAGACCTAATCCTTTACAAGAAAACAATAAGCACGTGAAATTCAAAAAAGACAAGATTATCAAAACATACTTAGAAACACTAATGAGATTAGTGTATAGGGTTAGACATAAAGAAATCAGAATTCAAACCTGTCTAAAGGAAGTGGAAAATAGTTTATTACCGAAATGATGAATTGGTAAGCTTTGGCCATTTCCAATGGTCACTTGATTAGAACCAAGATATGGTTTGACATCTTCAAGAGACTAAGAATTGTTGGTAAGATGATGGGTTGCTCCTGTGTCGAAGAACTAGTCATCTTGCAAAGGAGAAACATGACTAGTTGTGATCATGGCTTGCATGGGAATTGAAGATCTGGGAGGAAAACTGTTTTTGCCAAAAGATGATAGTCGAAAATTGTTTTTCACAGGGCCTTAAAATGATATATCAAATCGATGATAACACCTAGCAACAGTGTGCCTAAATTTGCCACATAATTGACAGGACGTGCACGGCTTTAAGGCAAACAAGGCTGGAGGAAAAATGCGTCGATAATGTGGTGATCTTAGCTGAGAATAGCCTGCAAATCGGGGCCGATTTCTTGGACAAGCGTGCTGAAATTGTAGGATGAGTGGAAAGAGAAGCCTCAACCATAATTGGCATGAGAAAAACCAAAAGAATTATGAGGTTTGCGGTTTGAATTGCCATATGAGCAGCCATGTAATCGAGGTCGATGAAGAAGTATTCTAGGAAGTTAGCCTGCTCACGGTGAGAAGCATACCTATGAAATCGTAATGCAAAAGAAAGCTCTTTCATCCCTTAGTAAAAAGTGAAGCAAGCAACAATGGCATTGTACTCTAATCCAAGACCTCCAAGAAGATGAAGTATCTAGTCTGCTTTCTTTTACTAGTTCTCCACCGCAAAGAAGATCAAGATGAAACGGTTTTCATCTTCGTGATGCACTCCATCATGCACTTCCCTCCTCATTTTATAGTTTGAAATTCCACCTAAGTTGCATAATCCGAGCCTGGAAGAGCTTCGAGAAGCGCTAAGAGCAATCCATGCTTCATGAGATGTATGATAACCCACAATTTGACTCATTATATCAAGGGTCGCAGAGAATATAACCGGTTGAGGATCGCCTGATCAGCACCTCCATCAACGAACTCGTGATTTATTTCGGCCATAATGCAAAGCTCCTTCTCGCGGGACACCGCTTGACGCCATCAAAATCTTTCAAAGCCATTTGCAAACACAACATTCTCCATTTGGGTTTTCCATAGGATAAAATTGCTTTTGTCAAGTTTGATAGGTGTAGGATGATCGAAGCCGCTTGTAATGTAGCCAGTGCCAACAACAAATTCTATGGTGCTTCAGAAGATTGAATCGATGAATTCTCCATTTCAAAAGAATAGATAAGAAACTAGGGTTTCAATCGAAAAGAAAACAGAAAAGAAGACACCAGATCGAAATCAGAACCAAAACTCTAATCGAAGAAAGAAACAAAGAGATATTTTGAGAAAGAAAAGTTGTTGCAAGATCGAAGAAAGAAAAGGTGGGGTTTTTAATCCATAACTCTGATACCATGATAGAGAAGATGACATGACGAGAGAAACAGAGAAACTGAACTAGAACTATTTTTCCAAAAATGTGATACATCCTATACATTTTGAGAACAAAGAGATATTTATACAATGATTTAATAAACTATTATGGAACCCCTGTGTATAGGGAGGTTATAACCATATTATGTTAGTAATGTTTCTGTGCCTATCAGATGGACATGGTATTTTTGACTATTTATGAGAATTTATTATTATGATGATTTGCATGTTTATTACATAGCACGTCCTTGAATAATATTATTAATTATTCTAAATGTCCCTAATCTAAGCATTGCTATGGGAATAACAATGAATTAAGATTAGTATAAGTTTGATCGACATTCATGGGATGAATATGTGTACGAGACAACAAATCAAATTTATATTCATTTGTTGAGAACAAATATCGATGCACCGTCTGAGATTACCGGCTGGATCAAAGTCATAAATTAATCTCTAATAGTTGTGTCATTAAACTCTTCGACCGAGATCGCTATAGTTCTCAACATAAGGAATATCGTGTTTTGATATAATCAAACGTTGTCTTTAATCGGATGACTATAAAGGTTATACTTGAACATAATAAGAATTATGTAGTGAGATATGAGCGATTAAAATGGAATTTGTCCCTCTTATTATAAGAGAGATATCTCTAGTCCCGACACCGGTGATCGGTAAACGATTTGTCAAGCCAAATGAATCACGGAGATCAATGTCATTTGCTTGGCCACTAATCGGCTCGAGTAATCAAAGATGAACGATATAAGGTCGACTTTACCATGCCTTATATTTTATCAAGATATCATGAGACAAAAGGATTATGTCATTAGCTATATTAAGGTTGTCTCGATCATGAGCTTTTCATTTAACTGGTAGTCATAATGTCTGCTAGAGGCCACTTATGACTCAGATCAAATGTGATTTCTTAGCCTACTCGCCAATGTTTAATGAACCCATGGTCGCATATTAAGAACTAATAATAATCTGCTATGGTTTTTCACTTCCTCTGTAGTACTTAAAAATGATGAGATTATTTTAAATTACAAACAACAATTAGTTGTTATTTAAATTCGAATTTAATTTTGAGAAAGTTTAAATTGTGATTTTAAATTATAACAAATAATTAATTTGTTATATTTTCCTTATCGATATGAAATAACTGCAAAGGGTTTTAAATAATAATATATTCGCTTTCCTTATCCGATAAGAAAATTTGCATTAAATTGTTATTATTTAAAAGAGTTTTAAATATATAATATAAATAAATTGCCTCTTATCTCGATAAGGATTTGAATTTTAAATTGTTACTATTTAAAAGCGCTTTAACATATAATGATATAAATTTGCTTCCTTATCTGGATATGAAATTGCTTGATTTAAACCCTAGCAAGACTTATATAAATATATATATATGTGAGACATATATTGGGAGTAGTCAGTTTTTTAAAAAAGTTAAGGAATCCAAAAACAGAGAAACCCTAATTTCAAGCAGAATAAACCTAGCATTCGAAAGATCGCTCATTATTTGTTCGTGTGTGATACTATAGTAGGTGGTCGCTTCAGCAAGACCTTGCATCAATAAACCAAGGCGCAGACTAAGCGTTTCGACCGACCGATCTACAAGAGGTAAGTTTCGTTTACCCTTCCTTCGGTTTCTATGAAACGCATGTGATCCTCGGGTGTTAAGGATGTACCATACCCGCCGGCAAGATTTATGTTCCAACTAGATTGGATATTCTACCCGAAACCCAACATATTAAGGGACTGTTTGGCTATCACTCTCTAGGCAATGCAGGTTCACCAGACCAAGTATTCAGACTGAGTCATGTCTAGCAATCAAATCCAAGCCACTGAATGTAATGAAGAGGCTTTCTGCCGGAGGAGATGCGCAAAGGAGGACCGGGTTGCGTTTTAACAGGATGAGCGCTAAGCACACCGACATCGTGTCAAGGACCAAAATTTTGTTATTGTACTGAAAATGATAATAACAAACCAAGAGGAGCAAGATTGCGGTCACGTAGGTAATGTCGAATGGCCCAGTTCTCTTCACGCTCTTACAGGATGGATAGTGATCCAATCCATGCAAATCAAAGCAAATATCAAGGCATAGGAGTTGATTGTTTTAATTGACGATGGCTCAACCGCTAACTTCTCGTCAGTGGACACAAACTCGCTGAAAGCAACTTCACCGCCATTATTCACCAAGGTTTTCACAGCTATGGTAGGTGATGGAAGAAATTAACTTGCGGAGGGACTACGCGAGAATGTCACATAGCACTATAAGGTATTCCTTTCTCCTTTACTCATGCCTTTTCCTTTATATAAGCCAGTTATGCTTGCGTCGGGCTGGTTAGAAAAGCTCGGAATGGTGGTTTTCAATAGGAAAAATATGACTATGGAAGTTGAATGGAATGGCCAACAACAATTATTACAAGGGTTAGATGATCCATCGATTCAAGCAACTTCAATGGAGGCTTTATCAAAACAACTAAGATAGATACATGCCATATTTGTTGTTTGCTTCCAAGCTGCCATAGAAGAGAATCATCATGATTTGTCCATTGACTTACAACAACTCTTGAACAATTATGAGGACGTCTTTCAAGAACCGAACCAGCTTCCTCCAACAAGGGAGATTGAGCATAGGATCCCTTTGAAAGACGGAACTGAACTAGTGAATGTTCCCCTTACAGGTATGCCCATTATCAAAAATCTAAAATCGAAAAACAAGTTCAAAGCACGCTACACCAAGCTAATTGCCCCAAGACACAGTCCCTTCATCTCCTGCTTTTCTTGCGGAAAGAAATATACTCTTGCTTTGTACGATTATGTCTTCTAAATGTTGTTAATCTAAAAGATCGATTTCCCATACCCACTGTTGATGATATGTCGATCTAATTGCAAAGCAGTTCATTCACGCCCGATCCCGCCTCGACCCGACATGGATCCCAACCAAAGTCCCGGCGTGATGCCATCTATACCTATGCTCATATACTTTACCGACTCTCACACACATGTGTGTTCTTACTCGTGAGTCAGTACTGCACGGCTGGTGCACAAACAATTTCAGTAATAACAAAAATCATTTGTACATATACAAAGGAACTACCACCGAAGTGGTGTCCATCACAATTTATATACATATACAGAGTCCCATTACTTATACATGTACAATTTCTATTACAAAACATCGAGATCGCGGGCAGCCACCGCGAGCACCTATCTTCGAAGTCGGCCCTCGCTTTTGCCGACGTGGAATGTCCTCGCCTTTCTATCCTGTCTTCGCTTCTGCATCTACACCTTATTGAACACCGTGTTGCTTTATGCTTAATGGGAACATAAGCACGGACAACCACCACGGCGACGCCACAAGCTTATACTTACGCGCATTATATATATCTAAACATTATTTCTATAACGTAATTACTTATCATCTCGATATTCTATCGCATGTCAATATTTTCCTATTACATGTCTCTATGTCTTTAGCATCTCCTTTATTTATACTTTTTCGTATTCCTATTTCGCCAGTACTTTACATATTCCTATATTCCTTATCCCGTGTCTCATCTTCATGCTTGTTATATGTCTTTTCAATGTTCCTATTCTTGTCAAGTTACATAGCATGTCTCTAGTCTAAGGTCTTTTTCATCTTTCGGTTTTACGCTCTTTTATTGCATTCTTCGTACTATTACGTATATCATATCATTCCTTATCTATCACAAATACTTCGCTTATTTCTCATTCCGCTTATATCGTATACCTCTGATCTATTTCTGCCTTATTTCATCATTCTTGCAAGTTTCCCATGCTTTCATGTCTCTCGTATACTTCATATAACCCATTTTATACTCATCCTCACGTTTATCTATATTATTATATTCTTTTCATATAATGTTTCCTTAATATGTCTTTTTACTCCCGTCTCTCTAGTCTTTTTCGTTGTAAGTCATGTCTCTATTCTATTTCGCATATGTTATATCTATACTTTTCATACATACATATTCATACTCCTTGTACTATCGCTGCACATTCATATTCTATCTATCATATACTTTGTGCTTTCAGATACTTTCATTACTTTTCTCAGGTTCATATACTTATTTTCATATCAATTTATACCGTACTTCATCGATAGCGTTGTTATGTTTCTCATATCAGTCATATTCTATACATATCATTTCCTTTGGTTTCACATGTCCGCAAATACCTGTAGTCGGATACGGAAACTATGCACTGAATTAAGCACTATCACCGCACGAGGATCTCTCAGCATGTTAACACCGAAGGTATCATCACCGCATCGAGACAAAGGACCCATGTCATATGCCATCTGCATCTAGCGTACTCATCACCTGCATCGCGCGCTGATCTCGCCTATTTGTGGGTGACCCATACACACCGATCCAAACGGGATCTATATCATCGACCCAAATCCGGGGCCTCAATATCTGCCTATGAATATGCTCGGCAAAGAACTATATCTTCCTATAGGCATGCCTATTCATCCTCTACCAGGTCCTGCGCACAATCGCCTTTTATTACATTTTTCACATATTTCATAAGCATGAATAACTATTGTTATCATCAAGCATGTGATATATACTATCATTACTTTACCGTATTCATTCTCATATTCGTAGTTTTATATTGTTCTCATCTCTATATTACATATAGTCATATCTTTTCTATCATTTAGTTTGTCTATCATATTTCATGAATTCATCTATGCACTCTTGTATTCATGTAAATATATATCTTATCTATTCATGTCTGCTATATCGCCTCATGCATTATAACATTTATACATTTCTATCATGATTTAACTATTTTGTACTTTCTATTCTATCATGTATACTTTACTCATTCATATATTCATACATGTACCTATCATTCATGCACATGTACTCATTTCTATGCTTTGTCATCTTTTGCTTATCTCTATTGGTCTTAGCATTTCATTATTGTCTCTATCATGTGTTCCAGCATGTTCCATTTTATTCATTTCGTATAACCATCATATATTCCTCATCATTTACGTATTAATGCTCGTGTATGTCTTTATCTATTCATACTTTCTAAGGTTTCTATCATGTTCCATCTATTTGTTTATGCATGACAATCATATGTTCACATTGTATACTCTTATATCTTCATATGTGCCTACTATCGGCATCAGAGGGCTATCATATCTTATGACATATCCTGTCATATCTTATCATATCTTATAACTTATACCTATCATTCTTATGACATATCCTATACTCATATCATATTCATGTTTTATGAACCTATCTATACATACGGTATTTTCTATATTTTCTCCTTGTTTCATGGCTATTACATATAGCACTTCTCATATATTTCTATGAAGTATGATGTCTATGATCACAATCTATTCATATATATTCTCATTCTTTTATGAATCTAGTTTATTTAAGAATTGAATCAATCCAATCGGATCATCCAAACTAAAGTTCTGGCATTTTCATGCCAACTAGTCAGTTTACCGATTGTTCTAGGGACTGATTGGAATACCCAGTTTTTCCGGGGTCTTAACTTTATATTTTGACACTATGTACTTATAATCATTTAAATAGGTTATATGTTCTATGTCTCTATTCCAACTGAACTCTACCCTAGGAGCACCGAGACTGCCATCCGAAACAACCTGACTACTCTATGTTCAATGGATGCAGAATTTGACTTGAACACGTGGTCCACTCAGTAAAATTTGGGCCACTTAGATTCAGAATTTGGATATTACCTATTTAATATGTTTTGTTCTCCTTGAATTTTATTTTAAGTGGCCACCTTGAATCACCAAATCGGATAAGAAATGAGCAAGTTATACAAAAATACAAAAACCTGGTCAGAACAGGAAAACCAGAACAAGTTCTACCGGTAGGACTTAACTTCTACCGGTAGGACTTGGCCAAAAATGACCAGAATCGAAGTTCTACCGGTAGGACTTCAAGTTCTACCGGTAGAACTCTCCGAAAAGTGCCCAAACTGGTTAATTTCTCCCATTTTTCATGCTTTATCATCCATATATCAATTTCTATACTAAACACACACATCAAAACAATTCCAAATTCACCTTGGAATCTCTTTCTACTCAATTTCTCTTCAATTTTCATATATTTCTTCAATAATTTATTCTAAATTTCTCTCAAACCCACTCTAATTATGGGTTAAGACCCATACACAACTAAACATGATGATTAGTTAGGGTTTGTTCAAAACCCTAACTCAATTACTTTCATTTAACTATGAATCCATCCTCAAAGGGAGGATTTCATGTGCTTCTTGTCCTATTCAAGGTGTTAACAAGCTACTTTCTTGGAGAATTTCTAGGTTGCAGCAAATCTTAACAAAACCCTAGGTTTGGAACTCCTAAACTTTTCTTGAATGCCATACAAACCCATACGTATCTATGTACCAAGATACTGAGTTCCATACAAGAATCCAAAGTTCCATTACCTTAGTTTTGCTTTCCTTCTTCTCTCTTCTTCTTCTTCCTCTTCCTTCTTCTCCTTTCTCCTTTTGCTCTTCTCTCTCTCTACTCAGTTTCTTCTCTTCAAAAAATGAGACCACACTTGGTCTTAAATCATTTTTAAGTTATTACAGCCAGCCTTCAACCAAAAATCCATTTGGTTTATTTTCTTTATTTGCTTTTAACCCATAACCCCATTATTGTCATTTTCTCTCTAAGGATTTTAAAACATTAACCCCTAATCTTTTCACTTTCTTTATGACCACAGTCCTTTTAACAAATTACAAGATTGCCCTTGTATCTTGTAAACTTTCCGGGTCTCTCGTTTTATTTTCCGAAAATTTACATTTAGCTTTTAATATACCCTAAACAAGTCCGAAAACTGCTAGGGTATATTTCGGGATGTTACAACTTCCTTCCTTATAAGCACTTCGCCCTCGAAATTCAATCTATGCGCTTTATCTGTTCTATATCTAGTCCTTTCTTTTCATATCTTTTACTTATGACTCTTCTTATACTTTCTTTTCATTTCTATTCTCTATGTCTTGTCTATATCACTTCACTATCATCTATTCATAACACAAGGACATCCACATCAGAGGCCAATACTTTTCTATACATATCCATGTCTATCCTTTCTATCTTATACTCTATCTAGACTCGCTTCTTATACTCTATCTAGACTCGCTTCTTATACTCTATCTATGTTTAGTATCTTATACTCTACCTAGAATAGCATCTTATACTCTATCTAGAATCGCCTAAACATAGGTTTCTCTTTCAGAACGCTCTAAACTCAAGCCTCGATACCACTTATTTGTCACGCCCCGATCCTACCTCGACCGATCAATGATCCAACCAAAGTCCCATGATGCTATCTATACTATACTATATACTTTATCGGGACTCTCATCGACATGTTCTTACCGCAGTCGCACTGCATCTCCATTGCGCACAAACAATTTCGCAATAACAAAATCATTTTGTACTATTGCTACAAAGCGAACTACCACCGGCTTTGTCCATCACAACTTATATACATATACAGTAGTCCCATTACTTATACATGTACAATTTCTATTACAAAACATCGAGATTATGGCAAATAGCTTAGTGAGCACTCATTTCCGAAGCCCACTACTTTGTCGAAGTGGAATGTCCCGTTCTCTATCCCTGTCTTCTACTGCACTCACACCGACAACACCGCTGCTTCTTACGCTATGGGAACATAAGCATTACGGACAACCACCAATGGCGATCGGTCACAAGCTTATACTTATGCATTATATATATCTAAAACATATTTCTATAACGTAATTACTTATCATCCGATATTCCTATCGCATGTCAATATTTTTCTATTACATGTTCTATGTCTTTAGCATCTCCTTTATTTATACTTTTTTCTCGTATTCCTATTCGAAAGTATAATTTTTACATATTCCTATACTTATCCTCGTTCATCTTTTCACGCTGTTGTTATATGTCTTTTTCACCTTTATTCTTTGTCAAGTTACATAGCATGTCTCTGGTCTATGTCTTTTCATCTTTCGTTCTATGTCTTATATCGATTCTTTGTACTATTACGTATATCATATCATTCTTATCTATCACAAATACTTTGCCTATTTCTTGTCCCTTGCTTATATCGTATACTTGATCTATTTCGCCTTATTTCTTTCAGACATATTCTTTCGCAAAGTTTCCTATGCTTTCATGTCTCGTATACTTTCATATAACCTATCTTATACTATCATGTACGTTTATCTATATTCTTATACTTTTCATATACTGTTCTTTAATATGTCTTTTACCTGTCTCAAGTCTTTTTCATGTTGTAAGTCATGTCTCTATTCTATGTCTGCATATGTTATACTCCATACTTTTCATACATACATATTCACTCGTACTATCGCGCATTCATATTCATCATCATATACTTTCTTGCGGCTTTCGTATACTTTCATTACTTTTCGTGTTCATATACTTATTTTCATCACTTATATCGTACTTTCATCGCATAGCGCTAAGGTTATGCTTCTCATATCGTGTCATATCTTCTATACATATCATTTCGTTTCATGTCCAGCAGTCACCTTAACGATTATCGGAAACTATGCAGACCGAAGGTACTATCACCGTACGAGGCAAGGATCTCTCGTCATAATACCGGCGTATCATCACCGCACGGCACGCGACCTATGTCGTAGTGCCATTCCAGACCGAAGGTACCATCACCGTATCGCGCGCGATCTTCGCCTATCGCGGGTGACCCTTGCGGGCCACCGATCCAAACTTATCTATATCATCGACCCAAATCCGGGGCCTCAATATCTCGTCTATGAATATGTCATACAACTATATCTTCCCATAGCATGCCTATCTATCCTCTACACAGTCCTAAGTACAATCGCTTTATTACATTTTCGTGAGACATATTTTCATAAAGCATGAAATAACTATTGTTATCATACTCCGTTTATGCATATATACTATCATTACTTTACTGTGGACTGCTCTCATATTCAGAGTTTTATATTACTTTAAGCCATATATCTCTATATTACATATAGTCATATATCTTTTTCTATCATTTAGTTTTGTCTATCATATTTCATGAATTATCTATGCACTCTCGTATTCATGTAGTCATATATATCTTTATCTATCTCATATTCCGTTATATCGCCTCACATGCCATAACATTTATACATTTCTATCATGATTTAACTATTCTCACTTTCTATATTCCTATCATATACTTTCTAATTCATTCATATATTCATACATGTACCTTATCATTCATGCACATGTACTCATTTCATGCTCGTCATCTTTTCGCTTATCTCTATTGGTCTTAGCATTTACATATTCCTATCATGTGTTCCTAGCATGTTCCATTTTATTCATTTCGGTATAACTATCATATATTCCTATCATTTACGTATTACTGTCATGTCTTTATCTATTCATACTTTCTATATTTCTATCATGTTCCATCTATTTGTTTATGCATGACAATCATATGTTCACATTGTATACTCTTATATTCATATGTGCCTATCATTCTGCACCGTAGGTTATCATATCTTATGACATATCCTCCGTCATATCTTATCATATCTTATAACTTATACCTATCATTCTTGCATATCCTATACCATGGTCATATTCATGTTTTAGTGAACCCCATTATCTATACATATTGCATTTTCTATATTTTCCTTTGTTTCATGGCTATTACATATAGCACTTCATATATTTATGAAAGTGATGATGTTCTATGAGATCACACCTTATTCATATATTCTCATTCTTTATGGAATCTAGTTTATTTAAGAATTGGAATCAATCCAATCTGATCATCCAAACTAAAAGCACAAGATTTTCTCTACGCCAACCAGCTCGCTTACCGATTTTTCAGTGGACCGATTGAATACCCATTTTTCCTGTGGTCTTAACTTTATATATTTTGACACTCCGTACTTATAATCATTTAAATATAAGGTTCTAAGGGTTCTTATTCCAACTTAATCACCCACTGAGCAATCAGACTCGTTACGTCCTAAAACAATCCTGACTACTCTCTATGTTCAATGGATGCAGAATTGGACTTGAACACGTCCCATTCTTTGAGTAAAATTTTGGGCCACTTAGATTCAGAATTTGGAGATACTTATTGAATATGTTTTGTTCTCCTTGAATTCTATTTTAAGTGGCCACTTGAATCACTCAAATCGGATAAGAAATGAGCAAGTTATGGCCAAAATACAAAACCCTGGCCGTAACAGAAAAGTTCAGAACAAGTTCTACCGGTGTGACTTAACTTCTACCGGTGACTTGGCCAAAAATGACCGTAATCGAAGTTCTACCTGTGAGGACTTCAAGCCCACCGCAGAACTCTCCGAAAGTGCCCAAACCGGTTAATTTCTCCCATTTTTCATGCTTTATCATCCATATATCACTCTTATACTTCAAACACACATCAAAACAATTCCAAATTCACCTCGAATCTCTTTTCTACTCAATTTCTTCAATTTCATATATTTCTTCAATAATTTATTCTAAATTTCTCTCAAACCTCACTCTAATTATGCGGGTTATCCATACACAACTAAACATGATGATTAGTTAGGGTTTGTTCAAAACCCTAACTCAATTACTTTCATTTAACTATGAATCCATCCCTCAAAGCTTATGATTTCATAAAAGCTTTTCGTCCTATTCAAGGTGTTACCAAGCTTACTTTTGAGAATTCTAGGGTTAGGAAGAAATCTTAACAAAACCCTAGGTTTGGAACTCCTAAACTTTTCTTGAATGCCATACAAACTCCATATGATCTATACCAAGATTAGTTCCATACAAGAATCCAAAGTTCCATACCTTAGTTTTGCTTTCCTCTTCTTCTCTTCTTTCTCTTCCTCTTCCTCTTCTTCTCTTTTCCTTTGCTCTTCTCTCTTCTCTACTCTGGCTTCTCTTCAAAAATGAGACCAATTTGGTCTTAAATCCATTTTTAAGTTAAGGCCATGTTTGGCCTTCAACCAAAAATCCATTTTTGGTTTATTTTCTTTATTTGCCTTTTAACCCCATAACTCCCTCTATTTACATATCATTTTCAAGGATTTTAAACATTAACCCCTAATCTTTCACTTTTATGGACCACAGGTCCTTTTAACAAATTACAAGACAAGTTCGTATCTTGTAAACTTTCCGGGTCTCTCGTTTTATTTTCCGAAAATTTACATTTAGCTTTTAATATACCCTAAACAAGTCCGAAAACTGCTAGGGTATATTTCGGGATGTTACAAGCTTATTTCACTAAATTGGATTTATTGTCTGGCTATCTTCAGGTACGAGTTCATCCTCTTGACATCCATAAAACTGCATTCTAAACTCATAATGGACATTATGAATATTTAGTAATGCCATTTGGGTTGTGTAATGCACCCTCTACCTTTCAAGCATTGATGAACTCAATTTTCAAGCCTTATCTTCGTCAATTTATCCTAGTTTTCTTTGACGATATTTTATTTTATAGCTCCAATTGGACCATGCATATTGAAAATGTTAAGAAGGTTTTTGATGTATTGCGACATAATCAATTTTTTCAAATTTGAAAATGCATTCGGGCAAGCAAGAGGTTGAGTACTTAGGCCATCTAGTTACAGGTACACATGGAGTGAAGGTTGATCATCCAAAATTCAAGCCATGACCAATAAGCTCTGGATGCGTGATTTTGTGCCCACATCGAAAAATTTTGTCCGCAACTACGGATAATCAACAGAAGACCATTGACCAACTTATTAAAGAAAGGAAAATTCTTATGGTCTTCCGAGGTTGAAAGGGCATTCCAAAAATTGAAATCAGCCATGACTACAACCCCTATTCTAGCAATTCTCAATTTTGATGAGCCTTTTGTTATCAAGGTTGACGCTTCTAGTGGAGGAATCAGGGCGGTCCTTATGCAGCACAATCAACCCATAGCTTACATGAGTAGAGCCTTAGGAGTTACAAAGACAACTTAGTCCATATATGCTAAGGAGATGCTTGCAATCCTTGAAGCAACTCGTGTATAGAGGCCTTACTTATTAGGTTGTAAATTTTATATACACACTGACCAAAAAAGTCTCAAACATCTACTAGAACAACACATTGCAACTCCTAACCAACAAAAATGGATTGCCAAATTTTTTGGGTATGATTATGAAATACCCATGCCGTAGAAAAGATCAACCCGCCTATAAAGGCATTATCCCCAGTGGGTGGCAAACAGTCTCAATCAATTGCTTCATTCCTCAAGCAACTATATAGGCAACCATCAAGAAGGAGACATCCAAACATCCTTATATGATCAAAATTAGCAAGGCAGCAATTGAATAGCCTAGAGAACCATATCAGCTGCGAAATGGGTTAGTGTTTTTCAAGACCCATGTTATTATACCACCTAATTCATCTGTTATCCCTCAAGTGCTGCATGAGTATCATAATTAAGCTATTATAGGTCATTCTGGTACCTTACAGACATACAAACGTGCCTCTCAACAATTTTACCAGCCTTCTATGTATAAGACCATAAAGGAATATGTGGAGTCTTGTGAAGTATGTCAATGAAATAAGGCAACAACACAATCTCCTATTGGTCTTCTGCAACCGCTACCCATTCCTTGTCAAGTGTGGGAGGACATCTCCATTGATTTTGTTGAAGGATTACCCTCAACACATGGCATGAATGCCATTTTGTGACTGTTGACTGCCTCACCAAATATGCTCATTTTTTCCCTATATCTCATCCATACACCACAAAGATCCTTGCATCTAAGTTCGTGGATGGAGTTATCAAATTGCATGGTTTCCCCCGTTCCATTGTTAGTGATCACGATCCAATTTTTATAAGCCATTTTTGGAAAGAATTCTTTAAAATGTCTGACACCTAATTAAACATGACTTCCTCCTATCATTCTCAAAGTAATGCCCAAACCGAAGTTGTTAATCGATGTTTGGATCAGTACTTAAGGTGCTTTGTATCTCAATAGCCAAAGAAATGGACCACTTACCTCCCATGGGCAAAATACTGGTGCAACCCCACTTATCACATCTCCACCAAAATGTCCCCCTTTCAGGCTCTTTATGGTCACCTTCCACCGAGCATTTCCTCCTATGAAATCGACACCTCCACTATAAATGAAGTTGATCAATCAATGGAAGCTCGAGATAGGGTACTCAAACAACCTCAAAAATACCACTTTACATGCATCTTCACTCACTATTTCATGTATTATTATTGAAAAGGTATGTGGGTGATCACCAACTAACTAGTTCCACTTTGCCTCCCATGTCCAATGAAGGTGAAGTGATCTCGGAGCCAGAAGCAGTGATAGATACACATTGGCTTAAAAAGGGGAAACACTGATTACTACCCAAAGAGTGCTATTTTACACCCTTATTAGTACAGGTTTTATGCACTTTTTTGTGTACTAATCAGCCTAATTAACCCAATTGGCATGTTAAGGACCTAGCAAGGCTACTAATCAAATTTCTAGCAAGTTTTATTGTTTTTGTAGGCTATTTATGCCAAAGTTATTGAATCGCCTCAACCATGGAGAATCCGCTCAACTCGAGTCGGAGATCGAAACAGGAAGAAGAACAATAGCCAGCCACAGGTCGAATCACCGCACCTCGGCAATTCTCACAGGGTCATAAATTTTGCAACCCCGCTAATTTTCGCGAATCCTGCACATTGCTCATGCTGTTTGCTCGACTTTTTTTTTTGTTACTTTTGATTGTCTTCTCCGATGGCCCCATTGTATTAGTGTTTTTGTTTTGTTATTTTGATAATTTGTAACGGGGTTTGCCATAAAAGCCCCAGACGACATTGTAAGCAACTTAGTTTTTAAGCCAGATATCTTCTTCATTAATAAAAGTCGGGCAGAGTTTCATGCTCCCGCTCTTTTCATTTTCTCTCATTTTCTCACCTTTCTCACTAGCCAAACACTTCTAAGGATGACAACTCTGAGGATGAGTGCTAGAATCTCTCTTTTCTCCTTGAAAACCTGGCAGTGGAGATGTGGTAAACTGAGGGTTCTCATGTTCTTAACGCAAGTATTCATTGTCATTTTTATGTTTCCTTCTAACTCTAGGTTTAAATCCCTTCAATGCACCTTGAATGATCCGTATTTGATAATCTTTTAGGGTTCAGTGGATGCTTATTGCTAGATCCACTGAGATTCATTAGTTATCATCTATTAGTCATTGGAAGGTGAGTCAAGGAGACTTGCTTTCCATTGTCTGAGACCATTGATGCTCAGTGAATACCATTTTTCAAAGGATAATTATTAAGGGTTAGGTTTTATAGCTAAATGAAGTTTCGGTTCTGGAGATGACTATAGGTCATCCTCCCCAATGCGAGGAAAAGGGCCCAAGAACCCTTCGTAGCTACCATTAGAACCTTCAAACCAAGAGCTCGACACTTCAAGGAGATTTCTTTATATTTTTAGCTTCATTTTATTTCCAGTTTTCAAACACAACCCCTATTTTTACCAAGCCTTAAAATCCAAAACGAATTCACTAGCTGAACCTCACCGCAAGTCATTTCACGTGGAAGAAAACCATCCCCATGTTCTAACTTATAGCCACCATATACTCGCAAAGAGCTCATGCTACACGACAAAGAGGAGGTACAGTATAAATTTTCGCTTGATTCCGAATACCCTACCGCAAACTTTCATGAAGAGTACCTTCAGGAAGTGAAAACATCGCTTCAACGAAGATGCTACATAGGAGAATACCGGTGGACTTATCGTCGCTTTCAAACTTCAACCTGGAGGGACAAGGTCGCACTTACAACGAGGGGTAATGATGTAGTTCGGTTTGCAAGGACTCGAAAAATCCAAAGTTTGCGACTAAGTCAATTTTGCATTCAACCAACTATTCACCACATGGTCACAATTATCGATGGGAGTCGCAAACTGCTTTTGTTGTATTTAATGATTAAGAAAGTATCTTCGTTAGCCATCTAAAAATCAAAGATTCAAAAGTTATATTTTCATTCAAAGTCATTTTTTGAGATTTAGCTAAAGTTTTAGTTATAGCATCTCCAGCAATGAGCATTTAAAGTTTTATCTATCCTAAATCTATTCCAATTCTTTACCATTTTCCTTAATACTACATCATGTAAATCTTTCCATTCATTTATATCACTCCATACACTATAAATTTTATTGTCGAGGGCAAAATGAAATTTTCCATCCTTCAAACACTTATTTCTAGTGAATAGTTTCTAGCAATATTTGGGCAAATATTGCTAGAAACTATTCACTAGCAATACTTTTGCTTCCATTATTGCTCTTACCATCGTGGAGTCAGGTTTTTTCAATTTAAGATATTTACCTTTTGCTTCACTCCGGGCTGAATGCCGCAGCTGATCCTCTTCTTATTGCTATTTGAAGAAGTCAATAAACCACTTAGCCTGTGCACCGTGTGGGTCCTAGAAAATAGGAAAGATTGTTAATAGTAAAGTCATGCTAGACTTATCATTTCCTTTATTTAAGCTACTAGGGTACTACAGATCAAACAATCCGTCAAGCTTCCTATTCTTTCCTAAAGAGAACAAAAGATACTATTTGAGCTTGGGACGTAACATACACCTGGTAGGATATCTTTTCCTAACAAAGGTTAGTGCCCACTAATTACATGATAGACATCAAGACCTAGCTCCCATAGCTCTCACTGGTCTAACATAATCTTGTTTCACAATCTACTAGTGATAATACTTTTATAATTAAATCTTTAAATAAGTTATTTCTCAAATTATCTTCTAATAAAGGAGCAGTAGCATTGGATATGTTTTTAGACTCCAAAATTTACGGTTAGTCTTTTTATTCGAAATTGAGACAAGTCCTAATTGAGACAAATTTGTGAATAAACAAATTACTAAGTGATGTATTGCAAAAGTGAATAGATGTAAAAATTATAACACAAATTTAGATGAAATCCAATCTGAATTTTCAATCATCCTTTTTTATTTTTTAGTCTTTTTTAACGATAATATTTAAAAAAACCGAACCAGTCGTTGAATCGCAAAATTTATTGATTCAAGATTCATCGATCATACCGATGGTAAAAAAAAAATATAATTTATATTTTTTTAAATTAAAATTTTAAATTTTAAAATATATAATTTAACATTTATACTATCATTTCTTCCTTTTTATATAATTATATTAACATTTTAATTTATATTGAATATAATATGTCATAAGTATATAATTTATATATATATATATTAAATTGAATTAAAATTTTCAAAAAAAAATTAATTAATTTTAAAACATATAGTTCAATATTTATAATATTAATTATCCATTTTATATACCTGTATTAATATTTTATTTTTGTTATAGGATTCTACAACTTAAAAGGTAGCTTAGTGATACAATAGTCACATGACTCAAATGTTAGGTTTTAGCCTCAAATCAGTCTTTGTTTGATTCTGCACAACTACCAAATCGGTTTTTAAAATCGAAACTTCTCATTGTTGTCCCACATGGGACAAGGGAGAGAATAAGAGGCTAGCTCGTTGAAGAGATGATCGCCTCACTATCCAATAAATGGGTGTAAATTTTCATTCGTTCGGTTCCCTATAAACCTAGCGGTTTGGCGGTTGAGCTGTCGGTCGGTTCATACGGTTGAAAAATAGTTTGATTGATAGTTTGATTTAAACCCTAAATCGAACTAGAAAAGTGATTGATTGAATCCATCTAATTTTTAAAACATTGATCTTAAGTAAAAAAAAATTGTTCTTAGTTGTTATGGCCGGTTAAAACAAATAACAAAGAAGAAACCGAATTTGATGAAAATTATTACAAATAGTACGTAGTTTTTTTTGTTTTCTTTATTTCATAAATGAAAGAAAAAAAAAATAATCCTTTTTCCGTCAAAAGAGTAAGAAGAGGCCAAAAAGGGACACTAGATGAGAGTACCAAGTGTTGGGATTTCTTTTATCAATGATGGCAGCAAATTTTGGACATGATTGTGCCGCTTATTCGCAACCCAATAAAGTTAGTGATCTATTCTTTCTGAATTAGGGTTCACGTAAATAATTATATAATTATTTCATTAATTATAAAAATATGGAATTAATGTATTGCTTTTGCCCTTAATGTTGTTTTCATGGGTCAATAACATTAAGGGGCAATTAAGTGTAATTTGAGCGAGGGGTCCCCGGGGTTTTAGTAACCCAAGACGTTATCCCATGGTACCCATCGAGAGAGAACGCGCATCACGCTAGGTTTTACAATCCGTAAGACAAACCCTAGCCTCATAACAGAGAGCTTCACACGCATTAAGTTCAATCGCAATGGATTCGTGCATGTCTTCACAATATCGCTTATTTGTTCTTTGATTAGTATGCATGATTCTGTGGTTATGTGGTTTTATTCTCGTATTTGGTGTAATAGTAACAAAATCACATCTATGTGTTTATTCTTGCGGTATTCCAACAACAAGTGAGATCGTAGCCGATCATACCGATCATTTGATTAATAAGTTAGTATTTTGGTGCTAATTTGATCATACCAGATTTTTGAAATATATATATATTTCAAACTCACTTATGCAAAATTCAATAATTTTGTTTTTGGTTGAAATCGATGTATGGGTTTGACACATAATGTGTTTTTCGTTGCTTTGAGTGAGAATTTATTTATTATTTGCGGGTTAAAATATGGTATATTAGAATTAAAACCCATGGACGCCTAACTGAAAAAAAAAAATTTTTCTGCAAAATTGGCACCAGGGATTTGTTCCAATAAAGAGACAAGAAAAACCCAACTTGAATCGGTTTAAAACCCGGGACGGACTCCGCCGTTATCTGGCGGCCAAAGTCGCTTATCTACTTATCATCGCCGCAGTTGTTGAAGACGATTCAAACGTTATGTCGTTGGAGTGCAAGATCGACGCCAAGGACACTATTATGATTATTTTCATAACGCCTTTTCATTAAAGTAATTAATTAATTACTAATTGAATTACCATTATTATTTTCATAACGCCTAATTGAATTACCATTATTATTTTCATAACGCCTAATTGAATTATCATTATTTCCATAACGCCTAATCAATTATGATGAAGTATGATATGTTTATTTATTTTAGAATTAATTTTTTAAATTAATATGTTACCAAAGTAACCTCTCGTTAATTTAATTAAATAATTTTATAATAAATGAACTTTCTATATCTAATGCTAAAGTGCGCTTCACCAAATGATGATTATTTTATGCCGATGTGTGGTAAATAATAGTCTAAAGGTGAGACAAATAAAGTTTAACATGCAAACATTATGTTTGGCCCAAAGAAAGGCATAATAAGCCTGGTCGTGATAATATTGTCTACATTTAGTGCTATAATTGAGAGTACCGCTGCACTGTTTTACGTCCAAAGACTAAATACAATTGTTACATGTAGATCTTATTATGGGCCTATGTGTATATATATTTTGAAGCTTTAATATATACGTGTAAGATTAATGTGAGCATTTCTTGTGTTTATTTTCGCAGATCTACTATGTCTCTATTTCCGCCATCGTGAGCATTCCTAAGCTTAACAACTCGTTGGGCTTCTGAAGTTAATTTGGCTTTGGTACCGAAAGACACTTCAGATAGATACAGAGCCACTACTCACATAAGTGTCACTATGTGCTTGCCACTGAAATGACCATTAATCGACGGTGAAAGATACATCTATACTGGGAAATGTTGGCAAAGAAAAGCTCAAGTACAAGCTATCGGGACATTTCTCAGCCTATGTTAGACTCTCGGTTTTATTTTTAATTCTTGGAAAACACATTTATCGGTAATCGTCATTTAGACGTAATTGATTTATGTTTCATGCTGACAAACTGGTTATCTTTGTTCATTCGAAATGAAACATTTAGTCTTTTCCAAAATTCTAAAGTTATCGAACTGTGAAGTCTAATTGATAAGCTATATAAATTAAATATGCAAAGTCCCAATACAAATTTAATAATGAATGAACCATTATTTGATCAAAGCGCAAATTAAATAATGAGAAATCCTCAATGTTATGGCATGTTTATGGGACATATTTCCAAACAACGAATTAAAAGGTTAATAACTCGTTGAATTCTTGATTCCTCGACATGTTAGATTGTTTTCACATATGTGTAGATTGCATTAAAAGTGGAAAATGACTAACAAAAGAAAGACGTGCGCAACTCTGTAGTAACGCTCTGGTAGTTGATATATCGATATATGTGGACCATTCCTACGTACCTTCGAACGGGCACACATACTTTATCACATTTATACGATTACTCACGATATGGTTATTTGTACCCCACATGAAAAGGCACAGCTCCTGGGCGTTCAAAATTTTCAAAGCCGAGGTTGAAAATCGCCTAGGCAAGAGGTGGCCTAAAAGCCGCCAAATCTCGACCGCAGGGGAATATTACTTGCAGAGATACGATGGATCGGGGTGAACAATCCACCGTGGCCTTTTTTTGCCAAATACCTTCGAATGTGGTATCAGACCAATACACCACGCCGAACTCCGAGTCAAATGGCGTATCACTAAGAACCCCAAAAGATACAGCAAAGCATGGATGTCATTCTTCTCTTACCTAATTCGCTGGTGGGGTAAAGCATTAAAGAATCGTGAATAGATATTTCTCAATAGAGTTCCCAAGAAAGTCGTGGAACAAAACCCCATATGAGTTATGGACTCGTAAGAAGCCTAGTACAGAGACACCCAGACGCTCGGGTCGTCTGTACTGGGGCAAAGCGCCTTATGTTCAATGAAAGAAAATCGGACTCAGCGAATCGTTAGTCGTTATTTGCGGGATACCCCGAGAGGCTCCAAAGGGTATAAGTTTTATGACCTTCAAGCAGTCCTTCAGACCCGTAATGCCAAGTTTATGGAGGATAGTGGAGCACCTGCTAAGGAGGTCATTTTTGAGGAGTATGTAAATGCTCCAACAACAACTACTATCAGCTATCGGGTGACAATCAAAGTACCCATTCTATTATCAGGCCAAGTGTCAGGGTAAATGATGATGACTGCGGCAACTTCAATACAATCGAGGCTCCACCCACCAGATTTGAGGAACCACATCAAGAAGCCGAAGGAAGAACCTCAACAGCTCGTAACCCGGGTTATTAAGGCGCCCACTGCAGAAAAAGGAGAAAGGCAATTTCAGATGACTATGTAGTCTTTCTTCATGAGCATGAGTTTGATACAGGATTGGAGGACGATCCCACGCTCCAGCCAATCAAGCCAAACAAAGGCACCAATTCGTAAAAGTGATCATAGCCATGCAAGAGGAAATGAAGTCCATGAAAGATAATGGCTAGATCTCGGGCCGGTCTGCCTGGGGTGCGTATAAAACCAATTGGTTGTAAATGGATATTCAAACCAAACTGATTCAAAAGGCAATGTCAAGAGATATAAGGCACGCCTAGCCGCTGCTGGGCTTTACCCAAAAGGAAGGCATAGATTATATGGAGACCTTTCGCCGCTCGACGAAAAAGACTCATTTAGACCATAATGGCACTTGTAGCTCATCAGGATCTGTAGTCGCACCAAATGGACGCCAAGACGCCTTCCTCAATGGCATTACTGATGAAACTATATACATGGTGCAAATCCGAGAACTTTGGAGTTAGGAAACCCAAAGCACCTAGTATGTGCATCAAGAAGTCCATTTATGGTTTAAAGCGTGCATCCGCCAATGGTACCGAAATTTGATAAGGTAATTTCTTCATATGAGCCAAGGAGAACACCGCTGATCGCTGCACATATCTTGTAAGTTCGGGGAGCAAGTTTGTTATAGTATCGGGTGCTCTGTGGATGACATTCCTAGCAAGCAATGATGTAGGTCTATCGTGATGACACCAAAAAGGTTCTTATCCATCATTTTGAAATGAAAGACCTCGGTGATGCATCATATAAGCTTGGGGTATACAAATCCATGTGGATCGTTTCAAGATGTATACTTGGCTTATCACAAAGGCCTATATCAATATGGTAAGCCAAAGGTTTAATATGCGTATTGTGCACCGTGATACACCTCGTGGCAAAGGGTGATAAATTCACCCAGTCAATGCCCCAAAATTGAACTTGAGAGAAAAGAAATGAGAACTACCCTGGTTTGTCTCGCAATAGGGAGTCTTATGTATGCAGTGCACAAGTGCGTGACGTCCTGCGATATACGCGAGTCGGGAGAAAGCTAGCGTCTCAAGAATCGGGTATGGATCAATGGCGCTGCAAACGTAGTGACGGCGATCTTCGTAGCGACAAAAGGATCGTGATGCCACATATCGACGGCATCCAATCATCTCGAAGTTATCGGGTACTCTGATGCGCACTTCGCAGATGTCAAGATAGGCAGAAATCGACCTCGTGCTACATCTTCATGTCATGTGAGGGGCTATTTCATGGAAAAGTGTCAAACAAACACTGCGTACCCTCTTCAACCATGGAAGTTTAATTTATACCGCCAGGCATCTAATCGCGAATATGGCCGCGAAACTTTATCACGATCTCGTATTATCAAGGCATTAACAAGCCGCTAGATTAATTGCGGATAATAAAGTCGGGCAGAAAGTTATATTCTAAAAACAACCTGAAAGTTCATCAAAAATCAAAGCACATCGATTATTGTCCGGGTCAGAAAAGAAGAGTCGCAGTGGTCAAGCGTCAATCAGCATATTAGTACGAACTCCATGATTGCGCACCACTCACCAAAGGCTTGCCACCTAAGGTGTTTCATGAGCATGTTGCTCGACGGGTACTTAGCTCCAGACGATATAGGAAGATAAAGGAGTTCATTTGGTTTTATGTGTACTATGATCACACGCTATAGTTGTTTCATTTTATATGTACGTTATTACGCATGATTATTTAATGCATTTATGTTATGCTTCGACTACTCGTTGTCATGTCATGATTTTCTACCGCCGTTTAGCACGTGGTATTTCTGAAAATATGATACTAGACTCATTCGAGTCATAAAGAGGACCTTTTGGAGATAAAGATACTATAGATCACATTTTATGTAATCTCCAAGCCACACACCTATATTTGATCTATGTCATTGATTGTGTTGTTTGTTGACAAAGATAGGGTCTCATTACGAATGTAATAAAGGCCGCTTGATCCCATCTCTAGTACAATTCACGGAACGTATTTGCTTAAAGTATTTCTCGTGATCGACGCGGTATATTTATGTCGTTAACTTAAGTATTCAATCATGTAATATATCTGCAACACTTGCAGCCTGCTGGAGATTGTTAGATTTTTATTGCCGACGCGTTACCTTCGACATGATCGTTGCCTATTCGCAACCCAATAAAGTTAGCGATCTATTCCCGCTTGAATTAGTGGTTCACGTAAATGGTCATATAATTATTTCATTAATTATAAAATATGGATCACGTGGAGCTGTTACTCTTTTAATGTTGTTTTCATGGGTCAATAACATTAAGGGCAATTAAAGTTAATTGAGTGTGGGTCCGGTTTGGGTGGTCCCACAAAGACGCATTCATGTACTCCATCGAGAGAGAACGTATCATTGCTTAGGTTTTACAATCCAGAAGACAAACCCTAGCCTCCATACTTGAGAGAGAGCTTCATCGCATTGCCTAATCAAGAATGGATTTGGGCATGTCTTCTACAATATCGGGCTTATTTGTCTTTGATTAGTATGCATGATTTCCAGGTTATGTGGTTTTATTCTCAGATTAGCGTAACAAGAACAAAACACATCTATGTGTTTATTCTGTGTATTTAATTAACAAGTCAATGATGGGACCATGCAATGCACTAGCTCGACTGAGCCTCGAGGATCTTGGCCCTGGCACATGCACGAGGTGTCTCTCTTTCTCCACCCGTTTAACTTTTACTTCTCTAAAAAAAGGTTGAGGTCGCTTTTCGAGGACCACTGCCTACACCGTAGAGATTACCCAGCATTATTTTGCCTTTCTTCATTCTTCTATTGATTTACGATGAGTACGCCGATGATGCTTTTTTTTCAACCTGAACTCGGGCCTGAGCGCTGCAGGGTCGCCGCCGACTCCTGATTGCTCGCGGGTCGATGCGCCTCGATCATCTGCCGGTAGGATCGGCCGCATTGTTGACCGCAGGTTTCCGATCGCAAAGACTCCTCGCAAAAACAAAGTGAAGAAGCGGGCCTGGGCGAGGCTATGCCCGTGGTCGCCCGATGCCTAAGTCGCGCTTCTTTCTCTCGGCAGTTATAATCGCTTAGAGTGGCTTAATGTGTTGCATATGTTTTGCATATGAGTATGCGGTTCAAGAGTGCGCATCTTCACCGCCGGGTGGCCATGTATTTATGGCATGTACAACCGGGCCAGCATCATATCAGATTTGTTCCCATCGATGATTTTCTTTATCAAGATCGATTTGGTAATGGATTTAGAAAGCACGCTTTATTTGGGATAATCTTCCTTCCTTATCGGGGAGATCCACCTGGTGATGACTGCTATTATTTTTCCTTATCGATAAAGATTTGGTTGGATCGCCTGACGATACTGCTGCGGGTTATTCTATTTTCCGTATCGCGAACACGCATCCGACGGCAGGATATGGACCTCTATCTCTATCCAAGATCGCCCTGACCTAGCTGCCTGCCTTCATTTTCGGGCTGGCACCTAGGGCCCGGGTATCAAGCAAGGCTTTACCAATTTTCGGGGCTTGCGGAGTAGCTCATGTTCATTTTTTCAAACCCTATCAATCGTCTCAAATTTCTGGGTACTGTACGTGGGCAAGGGTTGTATCAAGCCAGACGGATGCAATTTCCATGCGTCTCGTTTGAGGCTCCAAGCAGTTAAGGCTTAGTCGCCGCCATATGTCTTGAGATAATGATGACTCATGGGGTTTTCGCGCCGTTTCCTACCTCTTTATAGCTTCTTCTCAAGCAGACCTTCATCCCTGCGGCTTCTCCTCGGTCCTCCAACCTATTCCTCCGCGATCTCGTACTTTATTTGCTCGCAGTTCTCGTTTCAACTTTGTAGAGTCTTTTCTGCATTTTTCCCCGAGGTAGTTTCTTCCTCCGCTTTATTCCCTTGACCATCAAGGCTTCTACCTCTCGTTTCTTCGATCGGGTACGACGAGGCGCTCGTGGTTAAATTGATTGGATTCTCGCTTATTATTATGGGTCCTGGTCGCTTTACTTATCGCGGCGATGACTTCGCTTGTTGCCTGCTTGACTCCGGTGTTAGGATGCTTCCATAGTCAATCGCGGTTGAACCCTCAAACGTTTCCTCGGCGCTCCTTCCCTCGGGATAAGGATAAAGGGAAAATAAAACCCACTAAATATCCTCGGGGGTCGATACTTTAAATCCGCCGCCCAACATGCTGTGACCGGTGGGACCCAAGAAGGTCGGAAAGGCGTCCCTTCGGCATAGGTTACCTTTGCCGAACGCATCGCACTCCCCCTGCTCGAGCATGGACCCCTCGACGCTCGACTTTTTATGTAGCTTCCGTACCGATGGTATGTTTTCTTTAGTCGCTTTTGGATAATGGTCTTTCGCTTTCTCCACCGCACCCTTCATGAAAAGGGTTTCGCAACATTTTCACAAACCGTCCCAACTCGCTCCCAATCCACAGAGCTGTGGCCTATCGGGCCTTTGGTGACGTAGGCTCCGCTTCCCAGTGGGTTTTGTTCCTCTATCTAGCCCAAAGGAGACCAATCGAGGGTTTCCTTTATTTCTCCGTGTGCCCGAGCTCCTCCGTGATCTCTCGATCTTCCTTCCTCCCATAGGTCGTGGAAGGACGCTATTTCTCAGCAGCTTGGCCGCAATCGAATATGATCCTTCCGACAAGGATGATATCATGCTCTAAGGGCTCGACCAACTCGATAATCTTCGTGAGTGTTTGCCTGCTTTCTGTAACTCGTGGTGAAGGCTATTGAATGCTTCCTGATTTTGCATTATTCTCATGCTTCCCGTGTGCCTCGACTTGACCTTAGTGTCAAGATAATGTCGTGGCTCGGTAAGTTACGAATGTCCCCGGCCGGGCCCTTAAGTGAAATGATAAAACCTGACATTTCAAACTGGCCGAATTTGAGGTCTCGCACGTTTCTACTGGCTTCGAGGCCCGCCTCCTTCCACCATGGGAGTCTCTCACACAAAGCATCGCGTACCACCCTACTGGGTGGGAGAGATTTTCGTCCGGGCTGGGGCACCGTCTCTGGTCCCGAGTGCGCAAACCAAAAAAATCAAGCCCACCGAGAAAGATCTACGGCCAGCATCTGGGAATCGGGGCGCCTCCGACTTCGTTTGCCGTAGCAGCGTTAGCCGCTCATGCCCGAGGCCCATGGTCATGAGCCTTCTGCCCCTTCTAAGCCTCGTCAGAAGGCAAAAATCTCTCGATGGAGCCGCCGAGAGGTCATATGCTATGCCTATTACCGCCTGAATCCGCCTTCTGGAAAGTTAGGCCACCTCCTCGAAGGGTGGAAGAGTTGGAAGATAAGAACCGAATCAAAGCTGGATGAGGACTCTTTCGCTTTCAATGCCGAACTTCACAGTGCGATCTGCCCGTCCCATGATCTCCGACCTGAGGTCGAAGCGCCGCCTCGTTGACGAGGCGCCGGTTCTACCTCTTCGTGGGGTTGCCCGACAAGTCCCCCGTGATCCGGAGCAGTGCTTTTTAGGCTGATCCCGTGTCGGGATGTTGACTTCATGTTTGATGCGTAGCCACTCATTTCAAGCGGTCTCGCCGATAAGGCCAACCAAACAAAAGCATGTAAAACGCCGGATATAAGGCTAAGGCAAATTTCTTTCTTCGACGACCGAAAGCCGCAAGAACTGGCGCAGCGCATGATCAAGAGGTGGAGAGACTTAACTATCAGCATACCGCGTCTGGGCCAAGGCTCCCAAGCGAAAGTAGAGGATGAAGTTCGGGCGGGCCAAGGCGGCTGAAGGCGAAGCCGGAACCGCGGGTGAGCCTGTGTCGCGAATGATCTTATCGAGACCCGGATGGGCCGCGCCCTCCCGCACGAAGCCAGACGCGCCAGACGAGCTCGGTCACATCCCTGGGAGAGTCACGGAGTTCAAGAGGAAATGCTGGCGCCAATGGCTATCTCGTGTGATAGCAACAGAAGCCAGTCGTGGCTCGTGCATGCAGGCCTCCGAGGCTAGGTGTCATAGACGCGGGCTCATCGTGAGGCCTCCGAGGTCGTAAATTCAACCGAATGGCAGTGTCGCGGATACGTGGGATTCACTAGCAAATATCCTCGTCAGCCGCAGGATGATGTTATTAGCGATCAGGACCGCTGCTCAACCCGCCTCTCGGTGGCTCTGCCGCCAGAAGGTCGCGAACGCTTCAACGATTGGGACTTCAACTTCATCTCCCGCGACGGCAGGGCGCCAGGAGTCTTTCTCTCGCAAATTATTCTCGTGAACCCATACCGCCGGTTCATTCCCCTTCTTTTGTCGCTCTGTCTTCCCGCCGAGACTCAGGTTTCCTCAGACTATTTCTCGCCCCTCGCCCGATATCGACTTTTATATTTTTCTTTATGTACACCTCGTTTCTTTTGTCTAAGCCAGCCCGAGACATATGTGTGGGCTCTCCTTTAATAAATATTCATTTTTATCGCCCGCGCTTCACCGTAGCATTTCGTGCAATTGTACGGCCCGACCGGTGGTCCAGCCGGCTACCAAGCTCGTCAAACCGTGGTCGCTGAGGCTTCGCGTGGCTAATTTGTACCGATCTCGACCGATTCCTGTCGTAAGGCCTCATGAGTCGCCAAATTGAGTCGCCGGCTGGATCGCCTTCGCGATAGCGTGTTGAATCGATGAAGTCGCAAGGGCGAGCTCGTCGCCAGCGGCCGATTCACTTCCACCGGATGGTATGAGTCGGGGTCAGATTCTCAGTTGCGATGACCTATTTTTCGCAGCTCGCCGCCAGCTACCGACCGTCACCGAATTTCGCATGAGTTGAACAGATTCCTTAGGCCGCGCTACCGCGCTGGAATCGCTGAAGCTCGCCAATTGAGCCGGGCGTAGCCGTTGGCCGAGTCGCCGTAGCCGAAGCCGACTTAGTCGCATGGCCTGCGCCGAAGTCGCTGAGTTGCCAATTTGAGAGTTGTGGGCTCGTTGCCGAGTCGCGTAGCCGAAGCTGGAATTGACTTCCTTAGGTCGCATCGCACCGCGAGAATCGCTGGTGCTCGTCAATGTGATTGCCGGGCGAGCTCGCTGCGATTGTTAGCGAAGCTCGCCTATGTGAACCGCCAGAAGAGCGCTCGCTAACGTAACAGCCATGAGTCGTTTATGAACTCCGATGGGAAGAGCTCGCTAATGCGAACAACAGCGAAGCTCGCCCATGTGAATCGTTGGAAGAATCCGCTACAACCGTTAGGCAGAAGCCGTCCATAAACTACTTCGAAGCAGCCGTCAATCGAACAAGCAGCGCAGCTCGGGTCTATGATCAATGGGAAGAGCCGCACGCGTAACGCCAAGTGCAGTCATCCATGAGAACCGCTGGGGAGGGGCTCACCGGCGCGGTCAAGCCGGGCGTGAGCTCGCCGAGCAGCCGTTGGCCCGCTGGGCCAGCCGTCAACCGGAAAGCCGCTCCTCGTGCCGCGGACTGGTGCGCAGTAGCGAGCTCGCCAAAGTGAGCTACCGGGCTCTGGGCCGCTGCGGGCTCTGCGGCGCCTCCGTACCGAAGCCGACCGACTCGTTAGGCAAATACGCGCTCAGGCCGAAAGCGGATCAACTCGCCAATGAGCCATCACCCCGCCGGCCTCGTGGCTGCCCAAACAGCTGATCCGACCGCTAGGGCAACAAGGGTCGCGTTTCCAGTGGATCAACCCACGCGAAGCATCGGGCCTCGGGCGCTGCGGGCTCGCGGCTGCCCGCCGAGGCCGCGATGTAGCCGAGCGCAATGTACCGAAATGTCCGACCGCAGGCAACGTGGCCTCAGGCGCAGCAGATGAGCTCGCCAAAAGTGAGCTACCGCTTCGCGCTCGTGGCCTTGCGCTGCTCCATCCTAGTGGTGATGTAGTCGGCGGCAATGTAAACCGAGTCGGGTCTCGACTCCTCGAGGCAACGCGTTCCTCGCGGGTGCAGCTAGGGACAGCTCGTCAAAGTGAGCTACTCCGCTCCTAGCGCCAGGCTCGGGTGATACCCACCGAGTGCGGCGATGTAGCTGCGCAATGTAGCCGAGCCGGCTCGACTCCTCGCGGCAACGTGGCCTGCGCAGAGTGACGAGTCAGCCGTGCCGAAGCATCGGGCTCCCGGGCGCCGCGCTCGTGGCTTTCCGCCCGAAAGGCGATGTAGCCGAGTGCGGCAATGTAGCCTCGAGCCGGTTCGACTCGAGGGGCGCCGCGCCCGGCGGGCAAGAGCAGATAAGCTAGTCAAAGCGAAGCCACCGGGCTCCCCGGCGCCGCGTTCGCGGCGTTCCAGCCAGTAGTGGCGACGAGCCGCGTGGCAATGTAACCCGAAATGTCCGACTCCCCAGGCAATGCGGGCCTCGTGGCAGAGCAGATGAGCTCGCTGTGCGAGCTACTGGGCTCCTCGGGCGCCAGGCTCAGATGCTCACCGAGCGGCGATGTAGCCGAGCGGCGATGTACCGAGTCGGGCCTCGACTCGAGGCGCCGCGCGGGCCCGTGCATAGTAGATGAGCCTTCGTCAAAAGTGAGCACGGGCTCCCGGGCGCCGTGGCTTGGTGGCGCTCCACGAGTGCGTGGCGATGTACCGAAGGGCACAGCCTGCATCGTCCGACTTCGGCGCGCCGCGTAAGCCCGCAGAGTAGATGAGCTCGCCGCGAGCTACATCAAGCTCCCGGCGCCGTGGCCTCAGATGCTCCAAATGTAGTGGCGATAAAGCCGAGTGGCGATGTAGCCCCCGAAATGGTCCGACTCGAGGGCGGTGGCTCGCGGCAGAGTGTATTTAGCTCGCCAAAGCCGAGCTACCGGGCTCCTCGGCGCCGTGGCTTCGTGGCTGCCCAAATGGTGCGGTCGATGTAGCCGAGCGGGCACAAACGAAATGGTCCCCGACTCCCGAGGCAACAGGGCCTGCGCAGAGTAGATGAGTCGTTTAAATTGAGCTATCGTTCTCGCTTCCACGACCGCTTCGATTAAACCGCCGGCTACGCCATTAGACCTCGATTTTCGCAAAGGTGCGAACGCCTTTAACGCCGATTGATGGAGAATTTGGAACGTTTCAGTGACTTTTTAGTGCCGCCTCTTATAAATGGCGCTTCATTGTCACGTGGGGCTTATGGTACTTTGTATATTTTGCTTTCTCTCGCGCTGCAACCCACCAGCGTAGACGAATCGTCAAGTATGGTCGTCGGGACTCTTCAAGATTCGGGATCAGCTATGTTGTTCTTTCTGGCCATGGAGTTGTGTTTTTCCTGGGCCTCCCCTTTATGGGAGTCATGTTATTCCCAGCTTCGTGTTGTGAATGCGTCCCAGCGATGCATTTCGCGGCCGCTTCTTCTCCATTTTCTCGTGCTTTCTTTCTCTCCTTCCTCCTTTCTCCTTTCTCCCTTTTTTTTCTTTTCATGGCTTTTCTTCCACATCTCATTCTTCCTTTTGCTTCTTTCGCACAAACTCCTCTTCCATCTTTTCTTCTTTCTCCTTTTTCCACTTCTTTTCCTTTCCTTTCTCCTTCTTTTCATTCTCTCTTTCTCCTTTGCCCCAAGCGCGGAACCGGCCAGATCGATTGTAATCGATTTAATATCACCGACAGAACCCAATGTAATCCGACGGGAATAAAGAGTGACTTTATGCCTATGAACTTTTCATTATGTATTTTTTCGTGTCTTATATCTAACTGGCTTCGAGACGCCTAACTAAATAACTGAACGCCAACTTCAACGTTACATAAGAATCGATAAGGTCCTCTATTTAATATTACAAACCGATGCCTACTGTGAAATCTTTAAGATGCTCTCGCGATTCCATGTATGTGGTAAGATTTTTCCTCTCCTCTCGCTGGGAGCTCATAATTGCCTCGGGTTCGACGACTGAGATACGATGTAAGGGCTCCTTCCCTGGGGCCCGCTTCCATGCGCCTGCTCCTCCTTGCCGGAGTTTTAAGACTAAATCAATCTCTAAGATGTAGCTTCTAGGTTTGACTTTTTATTATAGCACCTCGTTGCCTTCCTTGATAATCCTCCTGCACGCTCTTAGAACTGTGCTCAAGCATCTAGAAGTTCCTAAGTTTGAGCTTTAAGGGGCTCATTATCAGGTTCCACCCATGCTAACCGATCCCGGGAGACTTTATTCGACCTCTAACTGGGCTACCGTTTAGTGCCGAAGGCTGGGGCAACCTGGTTTCCCCTGTCACGACTTCAGATCACCTATAGGCCCATAGTACCTTCTGGAGGCATTCTACCCACTTCCTTTAAGGCCCTCCCACTTGGTTTTCACGCTTTAAGGGTTCTGACATGACTTTACCCTCGTCTGGCTGATCATGTGCTTCTGAGATGAGTAATACTTTAATTCCTCGAGCTCTACACGTAATCTCTCGACTCGCGTTGTCGAATCAAGCCTCGTTGGTCTCGGATACCGTGGCTCTTTGAATACCAAACCCGCATGATGGCTCGCCACACAAAATCGCTGCATCTTCGCTTCTCAGATCAGGGTTATACTCTGGCTTCCGCCCACTTGCGAAGTAATCCATCGCGACGATTATGAATTTGCACCGACCCTACCAATGGGCGTGGGTCCCAAGATATGTCTAAACCCCACTGGGTTGAACTGGTAAGTCGGATCGACGTTAAGGGCTCCCGATGGGAGGCGTGAGACCTCGGCGTGCTCCCGACAAATCTCCCGCATTACCGTGCCTGGCCAGATCTGAGTATCAGCCGCAGCGATCCCCCGCCTCAAGACTTTCCCCGCTAACGCCGGTTCGACATATGATTCCGCGATATGCCCCCTCTCGTGTACTTCTTCAAAGGACGTACTCAATGTCTTCTCCTCGCGATGCATTTGCATGAAAGGTGCGGAAAAAATCCTCGCTTATGAGGCTTCCCCCAGGATTGTAAACCCTCGCACTCCCGCCTTATTTAGCCGGCTTCTTCTCGTGCCCGCTCCCAGCTCCGCCTATAATATAATCCCAACGGGCTCCATCCGCTCCAGTTAGACCCTACCTCCGGGCAACCACCTCGCCATAGAGACGCATCGAGGGTTCCGCCGTATTCGATGTGTCGACCGCCGAGGTCTTCCCCGAGGCCGCGGGCTGCTTTCAAGGCGCTGGCCGAGTTCTCGTCAGGGACATGTTTCGACCGAATCGACACAAATTCTTTTAATATGTCACTCGAACTTTTCTGAGGTATAGAATCATCCTTCACCTGGGCCTCGTAGGTATCTTGTCCGACCACCGCCTGGGAGTCACCGTGAGACCCTCTAGCCGGTCGTAATTTCTAATGAATGGGCGAGGTCGATGCCCGCTATGACCGCCAATATTCTACTTCATTGTCGAAGTATGGAATCCAACCGGAAGCGCATCACCGTCTCTTCCTCTCGGGAAGTTAGATAAGACCTACTCCACTCCTCATACGTCAAGCTCCATCTACCGAGAGTTTCCAAGTCAGAGGTCGGCCAAGAGCCTGGGCATCTTTACGGCTCGCTTGGAGCAAACTCCATGAAGAAATCGACCAAGACTTGCCCTTTATTGCGCTGTCCAGATTTGATATCGAACTCGCCAAATTTCTATGGCCCACTTCATCGCCCTTCCTGAGGTCTCTCGGTTTATGTAAAAGACTCGCTTTCATCGGGTATTCGTTGAACTTCTATGGTATGAGCCCTGAAATACGGGCTGAGCTTCCGAGCCGCTGCCACGTAGCCAAAATTAGCTTTTCCATTCTCGGTACCTCCTCCGCCTCCCCAGCTCTGGGCTGCAACAGGTAAACTAGGTGTCGAACTCGCTCTTTATCTCTCGACGAGACATCTGGCCGGTTGAAAAGTTCGACACGGCTGGGCATGCAGGCGAGCTCCCCTTCGACAGACTTCTACGCCAGAATGGGAGGGGAACTCAAGTATGTTTTCAAACGAGAATGCTTCCTCACACTTTTGTATCCCATCAAAAGCGCTTCTTCGTAACTCGAAGAAAGGCCGCATTATCACTTGCCTGATACGAACCGCTTGCAAGTCGCAATCCCACCGCTGCCGGGCCTACTCCCTTTATACCGTAGGCGATGGCATGTCGGTTAATCGTTTTTATCTGGTCTCTTGATTTGCCCCAATTTCTGGTTTACTATGAAGCCTGCCAGTGTGACCCTTTCCCATTGCACGCCGGGGCGCACATTCCGCCTGCCTCGCCATGTTGTACCCAGATCCGAATGCTCCTAAAGACGAGCAATGCAGCTCACGTGGTGGACTTTGACCAAAGATATCGCTTCATGTATACCTCCATAGTTACGCTTATCTCGCTTCGAACATCCGATTCACCAATCTTCGTGTGCCCGCGTTTCTTCAGCCCGAATCCAAGATCACCCGATAGCAATAGTTTCGCGCTCGTGACGAACGAGGTATTTCCTGCCACCGGGTCCATATCACCGACCGTTGTAGCCGGGAAAAAGCATCCATAAAACCGAAGCTCATGCCCCGTCGTGCGCCCACGATGAGGCAAGCCCATCCTCTTAAAGGAAGTCGGTCTCGGGCATGCTTTGCTTATGTCGAAGTCGATACGCAGTTGCCACTTGCCATTTGTTCCAGCACGACGCACCAACCATCAGTGATACTCCACCTCCCCGATCGCTCCGCCGAGGAGTTTGTCGACCCCTGCTGGGATGGCTTTTTCCTTTACGGTGCACTTCCTTCGCTTTTACTTGACCTAAGCTAAGGACCCGCTGGTGTTCACTGGCGTGTGATCACCGAGGGGTCAATTCCTCCCATATATGCTCGCCTACGCGAAGACGCTCGCTCGCCTCAAAACCGGTGCAAGGAGGCTTTGAGGTCTTCTCGCTAGCTTCGAGCCGAGAGCAGCGATGTTCCGGGTTCATCCGGCCGATATCGGTTCTAGTTCTTCCGGCGTTCTGCGGCGCACCGCCACTATGTCAAGCTCGCCCATATTCACGTAGTCGACCGCTTCTTGCTTCATGGATGGTCGCAGAAAGACTCCTTTGGCTATCCTGCTGATCTCCTCGAACCATCCCTACCCGTGTATGGTCGGGAACTTGATTATCATGTGGTATGCGAGGGGATGGCTTTTATCATAAGCAAGGAGGGTCTTCCTAACAACATATTATGTCGACGGGCGCTTCCAATGTGAATCTTGTCGTTGCCGCCGTCGCAAGGGAGCTTTCCGTATGCAGCACCGCCAGATCGATTCAAAGGTAACACCTTTCCCCGTAAAATCCTCGCAGATGTGTGTTGACCCGCCCGCTTTTCTCTCCCGCGCCCATTTATCGGCTACGACGCCGAAGATGATGCCGGCCGAACTCCCGCATCAACTAGAACCCGATGAACCGTTTTGTTGGCCACAACTGCGTCAACTACCACGGGTCGTCATGGGGGTGTTGGCATCCCTCCAGATCCGAGTCAGAGAATGTGATGGATCGGTCGAGCCGCAGCTGGATACCGCCAGATTTCCCCTATTTCCGCCGCCCGACGCCATGCCAGACGCCGCCTTCGAAGCCGACCAGACTCTCCTCCTCCGCCAATCCTCCCGAGATCACATGGATTTCTCCGCGGGTCGGGCCGGTGCCGAAGTCATCGTCACAAGGAGGCTATTGGCTGAAGTCGGGTCGTTACGTTTGATTCTCGCCTCTATTCACCGACCCTCTATAGATATGAAACGCCGGAGGTATCCGTGATCGCATAAGTACTCTATTTCTCTTTAGATGTATTGAAGAACTGCGGCAAAGGTCCATAGTCCCTATGGAACCGCAATACTTCGGTGTTTTCCTCAGGGCGGATCCGATTTCATTTGAGTCGTCACCAGAACCGCCGCTCGCACTGGCGTGACCTGTGACACCGGAGGTCGCTAGTGGGAGTCAACCGCCGAGGCGAATAACGCCGTCGCTGAACACCAGCAGCACCCGACGATCCCCGAGGCTGCTACTGGGGGGATCGCCTCCATTTTCTTTGGGATGTTTCCTGACGCTTTGGTCTTTTTTGGGCTTCTCGTCTCGTCGTTTATCTCGCTGTCTCCACTCTTCTCTATGGGTGAAGGAGCTCTCCTTCGGGATATGAGGGCTTTCGCGCTTATATACTGCTATGAGCACCTACTATGCTTGCCTCGGTGGCTCCCGAGATAGAAAATAAGATCCTTCGACTGCATCTCCCAACCCCAATGAAAAAGCAAAGTGATTGCAAATTTTCATCTAGCATGTCTTTATCTTTCAGGGATCATGTTGAATCTTTAACGTAGGGATTTCGCACTCTCCCGGCTGCGTCTCCCATTAACGGTCACAAATGGTAACCTGGGCTTTCTTGTACGCCCGTCGGATGAAGGGAGACCTAACTAATGGACAGCTTCTCTTTAAATGAAGAGATTGGATTAAGGTGGAATTCTATTAAACCAGCCGCCAAGCCGGGCCCTTTAGTGTGGTAGCTTAAAGTCTCGCACCGCACAGTGGTCCTAATACCCATGTAACTCCATTTGATTTTCTTGTAAGATTGAGGTGGTCGACCGGATCTTTGATTCCACCAATGCTTCCACTCAGGGCATTCACTCGGGCCGCAAGGGGATACAGAGCACCCTGGCCGTGAAGGGTGATTCGCAGTCGTGACCAAGGTATCCATGGTGTCCTGGGGCGTGTCCTTAACCACCTCCTTCACACCCACGAGCCTGCCAAGACTCCTAAACCTCTCAAGCCTCCCATGATCGCTCCCGCTTCCCGGGCCGAGGGTGATGTAGTGCTCCTTCGCTTCCCGACATGTCCCTCCGAGCACGCTTCCATTTCCCTTCCGCAGGGGCCAATTGCGGGTCCGTGCCCCGGCTTCCTGGCCGATTCGTCGCTGCGCATCTCGTGGAATGTTAGATCAGGAAAGCCAAGCCCTCACTCTGGGAATGTTATGACCTTCCTTCGGGTCCTTCGTGTCTCCCGAGGATGTCGCAGACCGCTCGTAAGTTGCTCTAACTCTTCGCCGGGGCGTTGATCGACGAGGCGGCGTTTCCACTGCTCGTGACGCTTGTATTGCTTCTACCGCCCCAGAGGTTCGCCGTCTCGCTGCCGCTCGCGGATCCCGCATCCTGGCGGATCGGCGCTTTCTTGTTGCGGTTCCCGAAGTCGATACCATCGTAAGAATCGAAATCGCGCAGAGCTTGTAAAGGAACTCGCCGTTTCAATGTGATACGCTTAACTTATGATGCTCTTTTTTTCAACCCGACCGGCCAGCGTAGATTCGCTGGGTCGACCCGACAGTTTCAGGGGTCAGCCTCGGGATCGCTCGGGCCGAGTGATCGCCGCAGACCGCCGAGACTGGGCAGCTCTGACGTAGCACTCCTCTCGCGAAAACAAGGGAAGAAGGGGGGTCGGCGAGGGCCGCGCTGCCCGCGTCGCCCGATGCCTAAGTCGCTTTCTTCGGTAGAGAAAAGAGAGAGACCGCTTAGAGGCTTAATAAAAGCCGC
The DNA here is from genome assembly GCA_016808115.1 of Tetrastigma voinierianum. Lineage (NCBI taxonomy): Eukaryota > Viridiplantae > Streptophyta > Magnoliopsida > Vitales > Vitaceae > Tetrastigma > Tetrastigma voinierianum. The sequence goes on along the minus strand of JAEQBH010009600.1, from coordinate 43,348 downwards.
GACATGCTTACATACGAAGATGCTATTTCAAGAAATAGCATCTTTTCACCGTTGCGGCCATGTATTTATAAGGCATGCATAAACTGGGCCAGACACAATTAGATTTGTTCCCATTGGATGAGATTTTCTTATCAAGACGGATTTGGTAATGGATTTAGAAAGAGCCGTTTATTTGGAATAATCTCCTTCTTATCGGGGGGGAGATCCAACCGGGTGATGACTGCTATTATTTTCCTTTCCTCACCGATAAGATTTTGCTGATCGGGCTCTGATGATATCTTCGTTGGGGGTTATTCTATTTTCTCATGATCGCGAAATACGATCTGATTTGCGTGATATGGACCTCGACCATCCAAGATCGCCCTGGACCCAGCGGGCCTGCCTTCGTATTGGTACCGGCGCCCTCGTATCGCGCTGGCGCGGGCCACTTCTCAAGCCATGAGCGGGCTTCACATCCCATTTTTCAAACCCTATTATATGCAAATGTTTGTTAATTATTTTTTAGTATGTCTAACTAGAGATAGTTGCTCTGGCTCTGTACAAAATCCATACATTCAAAGATGTAAAGTGTCAAAAAAAAAAAAAAAAAGAAGAAAATATCTTTGACGGAACTTATAGAAAATATTTATAGGATAAGAAACATCTTTGGAGAAATATTAAGTATTAGATTAAAAAGAGGTTTAGAATTTTAAGAAATTACTTATATTGTTTTTTGGAATAACATTTGAAAGGTTATTATTTCAAAAAATACTTTTGGATAAAGTATTTCTATTATAATAATTTCAAATATAAATCGAAACACACCTCAAAAGTCATTTAATGGTCATTTTACGTAACATTTCTAATGCACTTTTAGCGACTTAATGCACATTTTCTCAAAAGATTGTTTTAAATATTAATGTATTTTTTTTAAATTGCCTTAGAAAACAAATAACACTTGGATGTCATGTCGAAACTCCACTTGTCCCGATTTGAAACAATAAATTAATAGCTTAACCCAATTCTAATTTCTGATGGATCAGATTAGCCCAACAAATCAGACTTAAATTACCACTTCTAACAAGCACCATTCATCTGTACAAACTCTTTCTTGAAAGCGATACACCCAAGGGCTGTCATTAGGACCTTTCTCTCTGAATTTTTCTTCGCAAAACTTATTCCATATAAAACATATTTCTCCCCCCAAAATGGTGCAGCTTCCAAAGGCTTATATGCATCATTCTCAAATCGATTAATATTATATGCCCTTTCCAAACACAAATTTCAGTCAGTAGAAACATGTTAAATAAAGTCCCAAAATTCCTTAGCTCTTCCAAAATGTCCACTAGTCAAAATAATTTCTTCCAAAGTACTATTCACCAGTCAAAATAATTATTTCATAACTTATTCCAAAATATTCACCAACTAAATAATTTCTTCCAAAATCTCTTCTAAAATTTTCACCAGCCAATCCAAAATAGTCACTAACCAACAACCTGTTTTAAGATTTTTTTACATATAAAATCCAAAAAGCCAACTAATTACATATGATTTGCATATTAAACCTAAATTCTCTAAGTCGGTTAAATTTTTAGAAAATCAATTGTTCGATATAATATGAGAGTTTTGTTTAATAGGAGGTCTAAGTTCACTCGTCTCTCCACGATTTACATTTTCCTTGTTTCTCTGTAGCTTTATTAGATATGAACTTTAGAAAGTTGGTAATTCAACAAATTTAACACCACTCTACTGGGCTATGCCCAAACATTGAACAATCTACAAAGATTTAAACAATTATCTACTATTGGTCCTATACATTCAAATACTCCCTTCTTGATAATGTCATGACCACCATGAAAAATCTTCTAAGTGTCTTAATTCAAACTTTACAAACTTTATCTTGAAAGCAATATGCTTTCCATACGAAAATTACTCTTAACAAAATACGAACCAAGGGTTGTCATTAGGATTTTTCTCTGTAAATTTTTCTCATAAAAACTTACACCATATATAAAAAATATATCTCTCCCAAAAAGGCTGCAAACTTTGTATAGCTCCCAAAGGCCTAAGTGCATCATTCTCAAATCGATTAATATTACATACCCTTTCCAAACACAGATTTCAGTTAATAGAAACATCTCAAATAAAGTTCCAATTTTCCTTAAAATCTCTTCCAAAATACTCACCGACCAAAATCTCTCTTCCAAAATGTCCACTAGTCAAAATAATTCACTTGCCAAAATAATTTTTTCCATAATTTCTTTCAAAATCGCTTCTAAAATCTTCACCAGCCAATCAAAAAATCCAAAATAGTCACTAGGGAACGTAATTTCTTTCAAAGTCTCTTCTAAAATATTCTTCACCCAATCCAAAATATTCACTAGTCAACATGTTATTAGAATTTTTTTACATAGAAAGTCACAAAAAACTATCAGAAAAAAATTCATCATCCCTCCTCCACAATTTACATGTTCCTTGTTTCTCTATTAGATATAAACTTTTAGAAAAGTTGATAGTTCAACAAATTAAGTGATATACAATTGATAACTGATCTAATCAATATGGCAACCTACACTTGCCAATAAATACCATGAGAAGGAAGGAAGATAGAAGAACTTCCAACACTACTTAAATTCTTATTAGGGGTAAATAAAAAAACCTAAGAAATCGACCGACTGTCTAATCGAAACCAAACTGAAAAATATGTTAACAAAACCGATCGATTTAGTTTTGGTTTTTTTTTTTATATAATTCTCAGTTTTGGTTTTAGTTTAGGTTTACAAAACACAAAAATCATGGTTTCGATTAATCGACAGAAAAATAAAAAAATATTAATATTATAGTAAAATTATAAAATAATATATATATATTATAAAAATAAATTTATAAATAGGTTGACATTAGCGTATAATTTAAATTCCATATACATATCATATACTCGGTATCAATAAAATGCTGAAAAAGAGAATTTGTGAAGGAATATGGCCTCGGAGGATGGACGTGATTTTTGTTATATGATGAATTGATGATGATAATGTTAGAATCTTTTTTAAAAAACAAAAACCTCTCGTCTCCACATCTAATGGGAGAGGGTTTTAAACTGCTTATATTGTAGAAAGCCATGAATAAGCGATTTATAATTGAGGCCCACTAGCGATGGGCGGGGGTCTCTTCTCCATATGGGCTCCCCTTGGGTTTATATATATATATATATATATATATATATATATATATAATTAAAAAGACGGGCTCAGTCGATTGGCGTGGGCTTTGATATAAATCAAAAGATTTATTTATTTTTATTTTTATTTATTTTTGAACAATGCATCTTTTCTCGAAAGGTCGCAAACTCTTCTCGTAAAGGTTGCATCGTTTTTTAAATTCTAATAAGACTTTTGTTTTTGATAAAACTCGGGCATTTTAACAAACTGCAGTATCTTATTTCTTGAGAGTGGAAAACTCGTGAAAGAGTTTTTTGTCGGGAGTTGAAGACTTCTCGTACAAAACCTTCAACATTAGAGGTTTTATCCGGGAGGCACCACCGCAGCCGTGGTACAAGAGAAGAGGTGAAATATTGTCTTTAGACACACCAAGTAACTCTATCTACCAAGTTAAATCAGACTAATTTTACTTATTCCCAATATTTACCGGTGAAGTGTTCTATTCTCTTTAAAAATTCAACACCCAGTATCAATACAATTCATAAGTTTTACGCATGTCGAGTTCACAAGCAAACATACGTACTGCGGGTCTGGCTCACGTTGGATAACACCGGTGGAATAACACCAACACTTGGAAGTGTCTCAAAGAACCCTTCTCGATGAGAAGCCCGATAAGTTCACTGAACCGACTTCAAGAGATGGCAACAAAAATGTCGTTTACTTGACAACCATGAATTTGGCAAACATCATTCGAGAAGATGTTCCCAAGGCTACTACGCATCCCCTCCTACAAAGAGATGATGTCACCATTGAAGCCTGAAGCACCGACTTTCTTGCGGTGAACTATATTCGAATCGTTTAGAAAAACAACTTATATGATATTTATTCATCATATAAGACCGCAAAGGAAGTTCGGGAAATGCTTGAGAAGAAATACAAAAACAGAAGATTGCCGGGGCCAAAAGTTCAGACCGGGCAAATTTCGGGCACAACATGGCCGATACTAAAACTCGTGATAAAACAAGTCAAGAAATTCAAGTTCTATCTCAGAATTGTACGCAGAGGGACGTGTGCAATCGCCGAAGCGCTTCGCAAGTTCCATTATAGAGAAATTGCCACCTTCATGGAGGATTTCAAAAGTTTACTCAAAACACAAGCGGCCGAGATGACAATGGAGGATTTGATTCTAAGGCTTCGAGTAGAAGAAGATCACGTAAAGGGAGACACATGATGGGGCAGGCCACGTCATGCAGAGTGAGCCTTCAACAAAGCAAAAATTCCAGAAATTCAAAGGCAAGAAAGTGTCAAAGCTTAAACCAAAAGGCAAAGACTTTAAGAAAATTAAAGGAAATTGCTGGGTTTGTGGAAAGGCTGGACATAAGGCACAAGAGTGTCGCCACCGAAAAGATCAGACTGTTACTCGGACTAATCAAGCACATGTGCATGAGTTCGATGACAATTCGTCGTTGCTAGACCTAAACCAATACGTTTCAAATGTCAAGGGATGGTGGATCACACCGGTGCAACTAGCACATATGCAAGGACAAGAACTGGCTGTATCACAAGCATATGGATTGGTGAAAAGCTCTATACTGAAATTCATCCGCCTCAAATGTCAAGGAAAATAAAGAATGTGCTACTAAAGTTTATTTCCTGAAAACGTGACTCTTCACCGATGTGTGTTACATGTTCCCGAGATAGGGAAAAATTTGTTTCAGCCCCATACTCTATATATGGTTTAAACTCAGATGGAATCGACAGTTTATTCTTACCAAGGTCGGGATGTGGGAAAGGGTACTGACCGAAGGCTTGTTTAAACTCAATGTACTTTGTTACCAATACTATGAATAATAATAAGAACACTTCGCTTATATTGCTGACTCTTTTGTTTTATGGCATAGGTTAGGACATGTTAACAATAGGAGTATATATAGAATGGTTAATCTAAATCTACTACCAAAAGATGTTAACATACATAATAAATGTGAAATTAATCGACCTTAAATTTTCTGCACAAAGTTTTAAAATCAGTTCAAGAAAGGTCAAATGAACTACTTAGCTTCAATTCATAGTGATCTTTGTGACTTTAAAGCTATACCTTCACGTGGTGGGAAAAATTATTTCATAACTTTTATGTATGATCGCAGAAATATTGTTATGTTTATTTACTTCATAGCAAAGACGAAGCTTTTGAATAGTTTTAAGACATATAAAGTCAAGTAGAGAATCGCTTGGAAAGAAAATTAAAGTCATAAGATCCGATAGAGGTGGAGAATATGAGTCCGCTGCATTCTCAGACTTTTGTGCTCAATATGGTATTGTTCATCAAACAACAGCTCCTTACACACCCCAACAAAATGGTGTAGCCGAGAGGAAAAATAGGACTTTAAAGGAAATGATAAACTCTATGTTGAACAAGCCAGGCTACCACATGTAACTTGTGGTGAAGCACTACTTATCGCAAACTTTATTCTAAATAGAATTTTTAAGAATTCAACAAATTTTGCGAAGTATGGAAAGGAAGATTACCATCTTATAAAATGATCAAAATATGGGGTCGTTAGCAAAAGTACTTATTCCCCTGCCTAAAAGAACAAAACTTGGTCCTAAACAATTGATTGTGTGTTTATTGAGCTTTGAAAATGCAAGTGTCGCGATATAGGCTTCTAGTTTATAAATCAAGTGCATGACATACATGTAAATACACAATTTAGAATCTATAGACGCTGAATTCTTTGAAGATGTTTTTCCCACAAGGAAAGTCCAATGAGCGCTATGTATAAGCGAACCGTGATGAACAACGCGTTTACCTAATGGTTCAAGAACAACATACGTAACCTAGAAAGGGAGTAGAATTAAAAACCAAAGAATTTTGGTCCCACTTTTATAAGTTTCATGACCATAGAGAACCACAAACTTACAAAGAAGCAATTACTTCACCCGAGGCATTATCTGAAGGAAGCTATTAATAGCAGTTGAATCCATCTTGCCAACCATACGTGGAACTGGTTGATTTACCACCCTAAGTAAACCCATAGGTTGTAAATGGATTTTCTCAAAAGAAAGCTTAAGTCGATGGCTCCGTCGACAAATATAAGGCCAGGTTGGTAGCAAAAGGATATAGACAAAAGGAGGGGCTAGATTATTTTGACACCTACTCACATGTGTCAAGAATAACATCTATAAGGATGCTCATTGCAATAGCTTCATTGAATAATATGGAAATACATCAAATGGATGTGAAAACAGCTTTTCTAAATGGAGAGCTAGATGAAGAGATACATGGAACAAACCGTAAGGATTTGTGGTTCAAGGTCAAGAAAATAAGGTGTGTTAGTCAAGTCCTATATGGACTTAAGCAAGCCCCAAAACGCTGGTGCATGAGAAATTTGATCACACAATGTTGTCACATGGATTTAAAATCAATGAGTGTGACAATGTGTATACATAAAGACATACGCCACCATGTGTATTTCGTCGTTTTTATGTTGACGATATGCTTATAATGGGGAACAAGTAAGGATGTAATAATGTCCACAAAAAGTTACTAAGTCTATTTGATATGAAAGACCTAGGTCTAGCTGATGTAATTTTGGGAATCTGCCAAATAAAAGAAATACGAAGGATACATAATACACAATCCCATTATGGGAAAAAGATTTTTTAAACAAATATAATCAATCAAATCAAGGTCAGTAAAGAACACCTTTGATGCAAATTGCAACCGAAAAGAATACTGAGATGCGCCTCACAATTACAATATTCACAAGTCATAGGTAAATGATGTACCTAATGAACGCCACTCGGGCCGTATATTGCTTATTCAATAAGCAAGCTTAGTAGATATACTAGTAATCCTCGAAAGACCATCAGCTTGGTTCGAAAGGTTAAGGTATCTCAAGTATACCATAACATACGGATTACATTATACAAAAATATCCACCCGCACTGGTTATTACAGGATGCTAATTGATTTCCGATATCACGTAAACCAAATCGACCAAATGGATATGTATTTACCTCGGGAGGTGTCGCCATTTCTCGAAGTCTTCCAAACAAACGTGTATAGCACGTTCAACTATGGAGTCTCGAATTTATAGCACTTCCGATAAAGCCGAGGAGGCGCAGTGGCTAAGAAATTTTTAGAAGACATTCCCAGCATGGCATAAGCCCAGAATTTATATGCATAAATCGTGATAGCATGGCGCCACAAGCTAGAGCCAGTAACATCTACAATGGAAAGTCAAGACACAAAGGCGTAGACACAATAACATTAAACGCTTGTTTGCTGAGTGGATATCGATACAATATATAAGGTCAAAGGCAAATTTAGTCGAGATCCTTTGACAAAGGCTCACCTAGAGAGCAAGTCAAGTTTACATCGAGGGAACTGGGTTTAAAAGCCCTCGAATGAGTTATACTATGAAAACCCAACCTAGTTTCCTGGAGTCTCAGTTCCTAATAGGAAAACTAGTTTAGTAAACTGAAGTAGTGAAACACATACTCTACTCATTCCTCAAGGTGTTTAATGTGTTTTCGGTTGATGTATAGGTTATGTATAGCATTTAATGACACCGATATCTTTATAAAGATGAGCTTCGAACAGAAGTTTTAATCATCATTTCACCTATACGATAAGAATGTGGGGTCGCATTTATGAGAATTGAATGGCTAAAATTTCGAGCTATCATGAATAACCTGGATATGTTCGCCAGACCAAAATGAACATAAACGTATAAACTCTGAAAGTACCTTTAAGTTTTGTTGTGTGTGATACATGTTGCCAGTTTACTACAAGAAGGTGAACAGCCTCAAGATCTTTATATCCACCGGTGTCACCAAGTAGACTGATGTGTAACACTAAGGTAAGTTCAAGTCCAAAAGACACTTTCCTAAAGCACAACAAGCTTCGTTTCCTCTCTATGCATTACAATATTCTAATCAGAATTCACATTTCTTTGTTATTTAAAAAATGTGGGTATTGTTAGAATCTTTTTTAAAAACAAACCTCATTCCAATATCTGACTAGAGAGGGTTTAAACCGCTTTATATCATGAAAGCCCCCATGAATAGGTGATGAGAATTGGAGGCCCACCGGTGGGTCTCTTCTCCATGGCTCCCTTTGGTGGGCCTACCCACAGCAAAGATATTATATATATATATATATAATTCAAAGATAAGCCTCGGGGCCGATGTGGGCTTTGATATAAATCAAAAGATTTTATTTATTTTCATTTCTTTTATTTTTGAAATTGGTCGCATCTTTTTCTCGAAGGTCGCGAAACTTTCTCGTAAAGGTTGCACTGGTTTTTAAATTCAATACAGACTTTTGTTTTTGATAAAAACTGGCATTTTTTTAACAAACTCGTGCATTCATTTTTGAGAGGGAAAAAACTGTGAAAGAGTTTTTGCTGGAGTTGAAGATTCCTGTACAAAAACCTTCAACATTAGAGGATGTTTTATCTCCGGAGGCAATCACCGCAAATTCTTCGTGTACAAGAGAAGAGGTGAAATATTGTCTTGGGGACATCTAAATTCGCAAGACTCTATCTACCCAAGAAGTCCCCGTATTCAATTTTCCTTATCTCCTAATATTTACTGTAAGTGTTCTATTCTTGTACCAACAGATAACAACTCTCTTCATGATTACTGATCATGAAGAATTTAAGAGAAGAGAGGTTCAAGTCGTACAAGAAGAAAAGGTGTTTGCGTGCATAAATGCATTTGAATCAATGGAAAATTGAAGAAACAGTGGCTTGTTCTTTCAAGTGAAGCACTTCTATTAAGTTATTGTTTTGTTGGATATGACATTGCTCTATTGTGTTTTAATTTTCTACTAATATCAACATACTTTTGGAATGTAGAAATTTTCTTAGATAAGAACATAAAATTTTATTGTTAAATATTTTGTGAACCTTAGTTTATAAGATATTATTTAGGAGATATGCATGTATCTTAAGGAGCGTTGAATTCTCGAAAACAATTAAAAATAAATAAAAATATATTGAAAGAAAATTATTAAATTATTTTTGGCAGCCGGCAAATGAAGCTTTTTAATTTGTATGAAATCGACGTATAAACGATGGACCCATTCTCTATCTACCTATTAAACCCATTCACCTACCCTGACGACCTATAGTGTCAACAACAATAATGACAAATCAACCTCGTGACAAGAACGGCTTGAAATTTATCATCATAAGGCTTGCTTAGAAAGACATTGAATTGCTAATTCTGAGCCAACTGGGACCCCATAACTACAAAGGTAGTAGGCATTGACAACTTCTCACATATATATATATATATATATATATATATATATATATATATATAGAAAACTACAAATAACGAAATATACAAAGACAGTTAAAATCAAAGAAACTCAATAATTTTTAAAAATAAATTTTTTAACATCTCTTTAGAAAACTGACACCAAATATTTGAATCAATATTGCAACACATTTCTTAAATAAGTAATCTGATGTTCTATTCGTTTCCCTATAAACATAGCAACAATTGTAGATATTTAGATTATGAGAAAGTTTTCAAATATTCTTCATTAATAACACGATTGACCTAAGTAAACTATTTTTTTCAGTATAACAATTTATAATTACTTGTCTCCTTCAATCTCTAGGTTTAAAAACCCATTATATATAGCAGCTACAACACCATCTCATCGAGCCACACATTCTGCAATTATAATCAAAATATTGTCTAAATGTCTATTTTCTTCTCGCCATCTACCGCTAACTTCATTTGAGTTCCTAATGACCCATTCTAATGCACCTATATTGTTACTCCTTGAAAGATCAAAATTTAGTTTGAATCTTCTATTAATTTAAGGTCATGTTTAGTAGGTAGAAAATTTTCTGTTTTCTCTATTCAAACTTTTCGAAAACAAGGAAAACACGTTTAGTTACGAGAATCAGACAAAAACAAATTTTAAAAACAAAGAAAATGAATTCATTATTTTCAACATTTTATATATGAATCAGAAAACTGCTTAGAGAAAGAGGCTGTTTTCTTTGTTTTCGAATTAAATCGAAAACACGGGATTTGGTCGATTGGGATAAAACGAAAACACGAGATTATGACTATTTTCTTCTTTTCTTTCCCTTTCGTCTTCCACTTCGATTTTCTTGTCATTAGGCTCACCTAAAACACAGTGGATCGTGAATAATAACCTCGCATTTTAAACACATTGTTTTCATTAACTTCATTTTCAAGAAAATGGTTTTACAAAACTGTTCTTATTCTTTATTTTCAACCAAATTCAAGTACGAAACGTATTTTCTGAAAATGAAAATTAAAGATTAGAATACATTGAAAATTTTTATATTCTGAATTTTGGATATAGTTAAAAATTTTCGTGAACTAAACGGGGCCTAAGAATCCATTGGATTCATTTTTCAACTCTACGAGGGACATAACATTCTTCATTGTTAAGATGTAGTTACTCAAAAAAATCATGAAAATTTTGAAAAGTTAAGGTAGCCTTCTCAATTATGAGAAAGGGGTGGGTTTGATTTTCCTAAATAGAACGTGATTTCTATGTGTAGTAAACATTCCAAGGGATAATGATTAATTTTTTTCATAAATGTTTGAATACCTACAAATGGATTTGTAGTTTTTATAAACTCATTCAAGAGGAAATTACCTTTAAAAAAATTAGTAGGACAATTATATTTAATAGGATCCCAAATTCCTTTAAGAATATTTATTATAATGTAAACTCTCACCTTCCTACCAGGCTGGTACTACTACTACCAATCAAAATATTTTCATTATTCGAATAAAAATATTTAGACTGTTCGCTTGGATTTTCAAAGCTACAATTTCCAATAGCCCTTATTTATGAAATTAAAAGGAAATATTCCTGCCTTCTTAATTATTTCAAACAACATTTTTTTTAAAAGAGAGTATTTTGAAAAAAGTTAAAGTTTTTGTAAATCGATCCATTTCTTTTTCCATGAGCAATGTTACATTCTAGATTAATTTGGCTACAATACTCTCATTGTTAGTTTCTATCTAAATTAATTGAAAGAAGTGGACCAATATAAAGCATCATTTCTTTTCTAATTAGCATGCATGTCAATAGTATAGTGTCGATCCCTCTTGTCTATCTATCTATATAATGATATATTGCATAATTAACTTATAAAAAATAGTGGAGAAGATTCATGGTACAATATATAGAAAATTTAAGTGCGTATAAGGATTTTTTTTTTTTTTGACATCTATTCACTTTATATTACAATATTATAATATTATGAATATTTGAACTAAGTCTCTTTTCTGTGCTCCACCCAACCCTTAAGGCACAAGATTGATATATTTACTTTGAATGTAATTATGGTTGAGTTGTAATTATACCAAAGTTATTAAAGCAATTTATTAAATTGGCTACCATTTTCTTAAAAAATGGTTGAGTAGCATAGTAGCGTAGACCACTCAAGGTCAATGGTAACCAATTGTTTGGACTAGTTCCATGTTTGTCACTTTTGTCGGGACGTAATTAAAGCACTTCATTCACCTCCTTCACCCACTTGTTCAAGAAGGATGTTGCCCTTTATTTATTCTGTAAGACTCGAGAAAATTTCAATTTTTGGAAAAAAGGGTAAAATCGTAATTTCAATCAAAACCCGAAATTTTTCTAGATCTCGATGATCTAAAACTACCACCGCTGGAATCGCCTCACAAATTCAGCTACCACTGCCGAATTTTGTCGACTCCGATATCAGCCTTCCACTTTACGCTTTTTCGAGATCACCGTAGTGCTCCGTGCCGCGAAAAACCGTTGAGAGACACGCTGACGCCGACAAAAGTCACCTATTATATGTACTTCTGCGACACATGCCAAGATTAGAGAGACGATGAAATGGATGGCCTAGATAAGGCTAAGTGTCAAAATCCAAGACTTAAGGACATATGGGATTATTTAAAGTTTAATGAGAAAGAGACAAAGCCAAATAGTAATATCTTCCAAAAACACAACAAATAGGCAAGTAACGGATCTGGGATGGTGCGTAAAGTGAGGTTTTTGCGATTTCTGTGAGAGAGAAAGTGTGCCTTCTAGATTTCCAGTCGACGAACCGTCTGCCAACCCGAGCAAGAAGTAAAGCCGTTTACTGTGGCGAGGGCTACGCATGGACACCGATTCGTGGAGTTCGAAACCCAAGAGGTAGCGATCTTTTCCTACTTATGATTTCTTGCCAAGGAGCCATGTTTATGGTGCCAGGATACTCAAGGCTTGATTTCTACCGCAAATTCCTGGCCTCAAAACCTTTGAACCGAAAGCGAGAAATCTCAAATTTGATGGCCGTAACGCACCAGGGTTTCACCGTTCACATGAATAAGGACGTGATTTCCTTCGGGTGTGAAAAATGTGTTTTGTAAGTGATTCAAATGACCACAGGTTTGCCAATTGGCCCATGCGAGCTGCACTGGGTGTTATCGACAGAACTCGTGATAACATGATTTATGTGATTTAATTATATTAATATATCTACATGTTTTATATATTAAAGATAAATTATTAACGACATAGTAACTCCATGTGCACTACAGTAGCCTAGAATATTAGGTGTAAGCGCATGACATGAAATGAAACAAAAATGGAAAAATGTTTAAGTGAAAAGAATTTGACCAAGATTTTCCTAGAATCAGGTTGAGATCGTCCAACACCACGCTCTGAGGGCCCATGAATTGCTCTTGAGGGTTATCTAAACGTATTCGCCTGAGGGTTGTCCAATATTTTACCGAAACCTGAGTACTAAGCTCTTTCAAGAACAAATATATTTTGTTTTTAAACTGATTATTTTACACCCATTCGCTTAGGCATATGTGAGGGAGCTTCCAGGAGGACTCGAGACACGGGTTTAGGTGCATGTAGACATTCTCGAGTAGGCTCATGAAATCGCTTCAATGTGTTTGCTTGCCATGACATGTGCACTTAGGGTGGGGAGTAACCTGTGTAGGAAGCCCACGTACTACTAAGCTTTTGCTCACCCTGGCCGAGGGTCACTATTTTCAGTAGATGTCACGCCCCTTCTCCGATCCGACCCGATCATAGTCCGAACCGGTCTCTGGCGCGAGACTACTCCATACTATATACCGTATACTCTATCGACCCGTTTACCGTAGTCGCACTTCAGACTGTAGTATACAAATAATTTCAGACAACAAAATCATTTACATATACAAAAGAACTACCATCTGAGCGGTGTCCTTCACACAATCCTTACACATATATGGCCAGTCCCTTTACTTATATACAAATACAATTTCTATTACAAAACACCGAGATCGCGGGTAAGGTCACGGCGGAGCACTCATCTCCGAAGCCTACCGCTGGGCCGATGTAATCGTCCCGTCCTCTAAATTTTCTGGGCACCTAAACTGGACACCCGCCGCTGTTTTTACGCTTTGTGGGAACATAAAGATGGACAACCACCCAACGGCGACCGCCACAAGCTTATACATATGCATCTCATATATCTATACATCTTTACAATAACTTTAATTATTTTATCTTCTACATGCCTAATGTATGTCAACCTGCTACATGTTCTATGTCTGCATATTTTTATCTATACTCTTTTTCTATATTCCTATTTATACTTATCATGTGTCTATCTTTTCATGCTTAAGCCATATGTCTTTTCAATGCTCTTATTCTTTTCTGCATATATCATGTCTCTAGTCTATGTCTTTTTCATCTTTCTGGCCCTATGATTTATTGCATTCTATGTACTATTACTTATGTATCATTTCTTGTGATTGTGTATATATCATGTCTTACTCCTACGTAATGGCTATACGCCCATGCTATACTCCCCTTTTCTCATTCTTCATTTTCATATTTGTACTATCGTATACTTCATATACATTCAGGACGCTCTTATTCTATCTATCATATACTTTGTGCTTTCAGATACTTATGTACCTTTCGTGTTTATATAATTTCTATTTTCATAGCAGTTATACCGTACTTCTTATTCTCAGAATCGTTTCATACTTTCAATCGCATAGCAAGGCTATGCTTCTCATATCATATCATATCATATGCATTTCTTTTGTGTATACTTTTCTTTTTCTTTTATATTCATGCCTGCAAATACCTTAGGAGCGAATACGGGAAATAACTATGTGTACCCGAAGATACTATCACCGCACGGCACTGCCATCTTCGTCCGTGTGTACCGGAAAGGGTACTATCACCGCACGCACGCGATTTCGCCTCTGTCATGTGACCCCGCGGCCACCCGATCCAAACTGGATCTATGTCATCGACCCAAATCCGGCCTCGAGACCGTTTCATGAATATGCTAAAAGAATCGTAGATCTTCTCCCTATAGGCATTACGCCTATCTATCCTCTACCGTGCTCTAAGCGCACAATCCGCATATTTTTCATATCATATTTTTGTACATATTTCATAAGCATGAATAACTATTGTTATCATGATCGCTTATGCAATATATACTATCATTACTTTACTCTGTATTCGTTCTCATATCTGTAGTTTCATATTACGGTTCTCATATATCGCTATAATACATATATTCATATCTTTTTACTATCATTTAGTTTTGTCTATCATATATCATGAATGCATCTATGCACTCTTGTATTCATATATTCATATGTATAGCTTTCTATATTCATATATCTTTATATCATTTATGTACATGTTCTCATTCCTATGCTTTGTCATCTTTTGCTTATCTCTATCGTTCTTATCATTTATGCCTTTCTATAATGTGTTCCTAAGATGTTCCATCTTATTCTTTCTAAGATGTCTATCATATATTCATATCATTTACGTATTCCTGTCATGTCTTCATCTATTCATATACTTTCTATATTTCTATCATGTTCCATCATATAATCTTATATTCATATGTGCCTATCATTCATGTACTTTAGACTATCATATCTTATGACATGTTCTATCATATCTTATTATCTTATCATATCTTATGACTTATACTTATCATATCTTATCATATAATCCTATATTCATATTTCATGTCTATCTATGTTTATTGCTGCATTTTCTATATTTTCCTTGTTTCATGGCTATTACATATAGCACTTCATATAAATATAAAGTATGATGTCTATGAAATCACACCTTATTCATATATTCTTATTCCTCTATGAATCTACTTTACTTAGAATTGGAATCAATCCAATCGGATCATCCAAAATAAAGTTATGGCATTTTCATGCAAAACTAGTCTAAGCACCCTGACACACTAGAGCAGCTTTTTGTATTACTACTTTTTCCGGGGTCTTAACCCATATTTGACACTATCTCTTTGTACTCTTTTGTTAAGGTGCTAAGGGTTCTGTTTCAACCAGAATCACCCACCCGGAAAGCACGAAATTGCCACGTCCGAAACAACCCCACTACTTCTATGATCAAAACTGAAACCGTATTTCGTTTACCACGACCCCACTTTGAGTGAATTTTCGGGGCCACTTATCCAGAATTTGGACGATTTTTATTTCTTTTATGTTTGGTTCTCCTTGAAGTCAATTAATTGGCCACTTGAATACTCAACTCCGATAAACGGTAGCTGTTTATACCAAAATACGAAACCCATTAAACTTAAAACATAATGGTGTACCTAAGACACCCCTAACATTGCACCGGCACATGTTCGTTTCGGAAGGGTACCCAAGATACATTCAAGGTGTATCGGTACACATGACCCGAAAATGCCTAGAATGTGTGTTTTTCTCACATTTTTCCATACTTTGCTACCCAATTCAACTCTATACTTCAAACACACATCAAAACCATTTCCTATTCCTCTCGTAACCTCTTTTCTATTCAATTCCTCTTTCAATACTTATCTTTACTTCAAAAATCTTTCTTGAATTTCTCTCAAACCAACTATAATAAGGATCCTAACCCATACATAACCCTAACATGTAGATTAGTTAGGGTTTATTCTAAACCTTAACTCAAATTATTGCCATTGAACTATAAATCCATCCTCAAAGAGAGGATTTCATATGCTTCTTATACTATTTATGGTTTTATCCACTTTACTTTCCATAATTATTGGGTTAGGATGAAACCCTAGCAAAACCTTAGGTTTGGGGACAACTAATAACCATTCAATTGTATGGAAAACCATTCAAAGCTTTAAAAGCCCATGTAGTTCCATACCTTTTTGCTCCTCCATCTTCTTCCTCTTCTCTTCTTCTTCTCTTCCTCTTCTTCTTCTTCTCTCTTTTCCTCTCCTCTCTCTCTCTACGGTTTTCTCTCTATTTGGAGACCAATTTGGTCTTCAATCCCATGTTTGTTAAGGCCATGTTTGGCCAAGACAAGAAAACCCATTTTTGTTTTAACTTTTCATTTTTGCACTTAAGCCCTTTATCTTCTTCTCTATATTTCTATTTCTTCAACTTCTCTATTTGCCTCTTATTCCCATAACTTATTAAATTTCTATTTTTGCATCCCCCATTCATCTAAGGACACTTAAGTCCTCAAATGGTAAATTACCAATTTACCCTTGAATTTATTATTAATTCCTGCCCTTGCTTTATTTCGAAAAATTCCATTTAGCTTTTAATATACCTCAAACAAGTCCCGAAAATCGGCTGGGTATATTTCTGGGTGTTACATGGGCGTGAGTGTAGCACGAAGACCAAGGCCACTACAGGTCATGAGATGAAGAAAACTGTCAGGGGCTTTGACATTTTTATTTTGTATAACATGTAATAGAATTGTAAATTTTAATATGCAAATTAAGTGTAATGTAAACTCTTAAATCATGTAATATATTTTTAGCTGAGATACATTTTGTGAGTATTGGATGCATAGCCCAAGTGGCCATTATTTTACTCGCATATGGACCCTCGTGGTGGTCATTGTAAACTCATTGGGATTGTGTTTGTACTCCGGGTGAGCTCCCGTTAATAAAGGAGACTCGCCTCGATTTTTCGTGAGGGTGCCCAAGTTACCCGACATTCACAAATATTCCTACGGTCGACGGTTGTCAATGGATCCCTGATTCATGCCACGCATATCAAAGCCTAGGTTTATAAATACCTGAGCTTAGTGTCAATAAGTTAGGTATAATGACATTCAGACTTGATGGGCACTGCCAGATCACCTATTCCTGTGCACTTTGATGATTGATTTAGAACATGAATCGTCATATGTTTGCTGAATCAGGTGGTGGTGCTCGGGAAAATAGCACATAGGAAAAAAAAATGTTGAACACTGTGGTTAGCGTGAGAACAAGTTTGAGCTCGAGAAATTGGGGAAAATAGTCCTAATTAAATGAAAAATGTGTGTATCAAGTAAAAAAATTCTAAGTTTTACAAAGAGGTAAACCGGAAAATAAATAAAATAAATTTTAATGAATTTGTTTGTTCTTACTGAAAATGAAAAATTAAAAACAGTTTTTTTGTGGTCTTCTAGTAGGTGGAATAAACAAAAAAAAAAAAGAAGTTGCGTGAGTCGAATGGGCACGTCATTCGTAAGCACACGATACACAGACAGACTCGACATCGCAGATCACAGCACAAGATGGGCGCATGGCCACCACCCACACCAGCCACGACACTGGCCGGTTACACGCTCAGAATATCTGGCCGATGAGGCTTTCACCGACACCCGCCTATGACACCTGGGCCGCTCATGAAGTGGGCTGCATAGCGGCACGCTGCATGGCCTGGCCAGGGGAGTCGCGATGACAAAAACATTGTATCACGGCCGAGGGGCGACCGGCCAGGTCACGACAATACAAGGTGCCAGAGCGCGATACTACAGAAAGCAATGCACCCCACGATACGACGCTGGGGCTACGACATCCGGGCAACAAGAGCGACACTGGCGGTGCATTACGCGAGGCGGGGGCTAGATCGCTGGCTACAAATTTTGTATCGCGGACTCCGAAGGCGGCCCGGGCGACACAAGGCCAGGTCGCGATACACAATGTGTGACACCCGCCGAGGAGGCTCAGCCGATAGATGGCGCAGCCAGCCGCGAGGGCGCACGACCACATACCGGGCGACACCGCCGGTGCCCGCTATGACACCCGCTCGGTGCGCCGGTGACACCGCTTTTCCGCCGTTGCTCGCGACACGGGCTGCCGCGCCGCGACACGGCCGAAGCCAAAGCCGCGACACCTACCGAGCCAAGTCGCAACACAAGACAAAGGCGCTGGTAGTGCGCGATAGTTCGCCAAGGGTGGGTGCACTCGTGCACTGACTCGCCACCTTCACGCACCGTTTTTGAGTCATCATTGGGGACACTATTCATAAGCATCGTTCATGAGCTTTTAAAAAAAATAATAATAATAAATAAATAAATTAAATTTTTTTTTTTTTGTTGCATATGATTTAATATATGGAATTAATTGCTCAGACAGTCTTTGCGAATGCATGGACATTTGTGGTATGTGTAGATGGCTAGTCGAGGCGAGGACGTAGAGGTCGTCCGCACGAGGTGCTCCAAGCACCACCGCATGCAACCGTTGTGCTTTTTGCAAGGCCGAGGCACAAGTGGGCCGCCGGCATTACACAAAGCAGTGTAGCAGGCAGCCGTGAGGTCCTGAAAACCTCCGCAGGTTTAGTGGCACATCATCCTCCGATATTTACTGTGGGGAGGTCCAACGGCAGGCGCAATCATCGTTCATGCAGTGTCAGAAGGTGTTTGAGGTTGCTGAGATCGCCCGATACAACCAGATCGTAATTAGCCGCATTCCGGGCCTGGGAGGGTGAAGCCCAAGTATGGTGGAACTCAAGTAAAGATTTCTAAAAAGATCTGGGGAGGGCAATGACATGGACGAGTTCAAGAGTCAAGCATCAAGCAAGTATTTTCTGATAATGTCGTCACGCGAAGGCTCGGGAGTTCCCAGAGATGAAGCAGGACTCCATGACTGATTGAGTACGTGGCTGGGGATCTCACCTTTGAGTTTCGTCCGCTTTGTCGATGACCACGTGGCCAATGCATGGCCAAGGTCGAGATTCGAATGGGCCAAAGTTGTCCATTCAGGCAGATCAGCCTTCGCCACAGATAATGTGACTCCATGGTCGACCTTAATCCCAACCATGTAGCAGAGATGGAGAACGACGCGAGCACTCGAGATGCGGTGTTAGCAGTAAAGAGGAAAGGGAGAGCTCGCTCTTCTTCTAAGCCTGGGAAAGAAGCCAGGCGATTCGGTTCACGTGGTTCTTGCCACACGACCATTCTCGCCAGATCTGATCGTAGTCGCTGGGGTCGTTTTACTTTATGGTGCTACCATCGCCAACACCCGACATATCAAGAGGGATCGCCCCAAAGACACGGATCCTGGGATGGGATAGCACAAACTCCAACCACACAGAGAGGATAAAGATATTCCTCCACGTTCAATACGTGCCGAGCCGCAGACGCTTCGTGTGGAGCGTGACCGCACCTCCCTGCTATTAATGTGCAAATGAGAGGCCGTGTTACACAAGGCAGAGGACGAGGCCCATGTGCAGGACGTCGGCCTCGGGCGCAGCCCACGCCATCACACCACCGATTGAAGCAGCGCACGCCCGCCATGTGGTACGCTTTTGCTATCTCGCGACGGGCAAGAGTGTTATTTGATCTTCGTAAGGCCGTGATTCATTTATCGCCGCATCGCTTAGATAGAGTCGGGCTTAGGAGGCTGGCGCCTCGATGAAAGCCTCAGATGTGAGTTCCTAGGGGCCAGTGGCGAGGCAGGATGATATGTCGAGGTTGGCGAAGTTAGAGATCTCTCGATTCTACCTATACTAACCCGAGGGTCATGGACATGCTGGGAAGTTCGACGTCATCTGGTATGGATCGCCACAAACTACAAAGTCGTTATCGATCGTGAGTGTGGAGGGCCACCGCCTTACACGCAGGATGGTACTGTGTTGTATTTCAGGACAAAGCAAGAAGATATTTTCGCCCCGTACGCTGTACGAGTCCAGTGTCGTGACGCTGACTCAAGTTGGCTACAAAGCCTTACTCCTGCAGGACGAGGTGAGACCTGACTTAGATCTACCGAGTAGTTCGCGAGTATGAGGATGTTTTTCCCGGGATGATACCCGGGATTGCCTCTCGGGCGTAGGGTCAGACTTTGCATCGAGTTACACCCCGGGCACTTCGCCCATCTCTATGACCGCATGTCACCAGTCGGGAAGTGTCAAGAGAACTCGCAGTCCAACCACAGAGCCACCGGACAAAGGGTTCATTGGGACCGAGCACCTCACCTACGTGGGCGCTTCGATCCTCGTTAGCGAAGAAGAAGGACAAGACCCTTCTACTATGCATCGACATGCGTACAACAAGGTTACGATCAAGAATCTGGTGATCCATCACGAGGATCGATGATTTGCTCGGACCACCGAGAGGAGCGCAAGTCTACTCCAAGATATACCTTCTCGCACCGGTTATCATCGCTGAGAAAGTTGGGAGCACGTATATCCCTAAGACAGCGTCAGACGCTTTACCGTACTTGAGTTTATAAGGATGCTCTTCGATCGACGAACGCACACAATGCAGATTCATGGACCTCATGCATGTGGTATTCCAACCCTATCTAAATCGCTTTGTCGTAGCTTTTACGGATGACATTTTTGATCTACCCACGTAGTGGGAGCATGAGTATCATTCGAGACTTCCAGAGCGCCAGCAGCTGGTAGATCATCGGCCAATGCCGCAAAGCTACAGTAAGCCGCAAGCCGCTGTATCGGCGATATATTTTCTGACACGTGGTGTCAACATCAGGCGTGTCAGTGGACCCAGAGAAGGTCGAGGTCGTGATGAGTCGAAGCAGGCCGAAGTCGGCCTCGAGGCACGCAGCTGGGATCGGGCCGGGTACTACGGTGAGATTCATCGTGATTTCTCCCATTAGCAAAAGACCTACGATTTCCAGATCGACCTTAAGGAGGTCGTTTGATCGGGATGACCGATGCAGGAGGCATTCTAAGAGTTGAAGAGGAGGCTTACTTCAGCTTCTATCTTGATAGTCCCAGACAGGGACGTGGGTACACGTTGTATCAGGTTGCCTCGAGGGCTCTGACCGATGTGTTTGGATGCGCTCGAGTGGCAGAAACATGGTTCCCGCCATTAAGAATCAAGGAGTAGAATTACCTTACACACCCACACGGAGTCGGGCGGGTCAGCCCGCCTCACACCGACGCCACTATTTATATGGCTTAATACCGAGGTGTACTCAAACCACAAAAGTCTGAAGTATATTTTTCTTCACGCAATGACCTCAATACGAGGCAAGCAGATGGATTCGAGGTCCCAGAGATTATGACTTCACTTTGCATTACCATCCCGGTAAGGCAAATGTGGTGGTTGATGCACCGGGCCTAAGTCACTCGGGAGCATCAAGCTGCGATAGCTTCCTCTGAGTGGTGAATGCTCTAGACCACTGATAAGCCAGGTTACGCATCGCGAGCAGCTCAGTGGTGGTACGCCGGGGAGTTTAAGAGCTACGACCGCCTCTGCTGGAAGCAGAGTGATTGGAGTCCTGTGTGGGACGATGGGGCCAGCGTTGTCCATCGTGGACCTGCACGTAATGTGTGATCTAGGTCGGGACCATCCACACAGATGGTAGTCTTCAGACAGGACCCGCAAGGGTTCCCGACCGATTTCCAGAGAAGACTCGTGGAGTTTCACCGGCCGTCAATTTACCGCGGCATCCATGTGGTAACGAAGACGCACTGTAATCTTCATCGCGCACTACTGGGAGCTTGCAGATGAAGAGACACGTAGGGACTTTGCTCGACGATGTATCACGTGTGCCACAGGTTAAGGTCGAAAGCACCGTGCCGCAGGGCTACTTCGCCATTGAGGTCGAGCTGAAGGAGCACGCCATGATGGATTTTATGACCCACTGCCACCTGACACCAATGTGGACATGATGGGCAGATGTATGATAAGGACCGAATCACCTAAGCTCCAAGACATTTTCACCGTATGACACCTTCGCCATCGAGAGATATGTCTAGCCGTACATTCGAGAGATAGTCCCGGCCATATGGAGTACCAAAGATCCATAGTGCCAACAAAGGACCCGTTGTTTACAAGTAACTTTTGAAGAGTTTCCAAAGTTCCATGGGCATAATGACCGACCATGAGTACAACTTTTCCACCCAATGTGCATCGCATTGGCCGGCCGAGAGAACTATAATGTGTGTTAGAGGACATGCCGCGAGCATGCGCCCCGATCATAAGGTAGCCGGGAGCAGCACCCTCTCGTCTAGTGGAATTCGCCTACAACAACGCTATCGCGAGCATGTAGATGACAACTAGCGCTAGTATCAGGAAGGAGTGCCATGCAGATCACCGATATGTCAACCGAGGTGGAAAGAGTTCCACACTCGTCCCGATTCGACAGAGACACCTCCGAGAAGGTGAGCTGATACGACAAGCAGTGTCTTCTCACCCGCTTGGGGAAGCCTGTAAGAGCGACAAGCACGTACAACGTCGACCCTTAGAGTTCTGGAGATCTTCGAGATCACGTCTTCAAGGTGATGCCTGCAGAGGAGTGGTTGGGTTCTACAGCAGGAGGCTATCACCGAGGTTCATCGGGCCCCCGAGATACTCGAGAGGGTAGCACCGTAACGTACACCGGTTGGCGGCTTTACCGCCCGAAGATGTCAAGTGTCCATGAGGCATTTCGACGCTCTCCATGCTCCGAGTTACACTCCCGATCTAGCTCATGTAATGGATCGGGAGAGATCGAGGTTGACAAGGACGGACCTTCTCGAGTGAGGACCAAGCAGCATTATTGATAATGATCTCCGTTTACCGACGTTGAATCGAGGTTAGCGAGGTGCTATGGCGCCGATCTCGTAGAGCGGAGTGAGTCAACGCGGGAGCGCGAGACACACGCGCTGCCCATCCTCTCGCTTAGGATGAAGGTATGTGGTTTACTGCGAATACCAATGACTAGTTTACATGCATGACATAGTACATGTTGCATATGCATGTGATTTATAGTGATTTGCATAGTGAATTTCGGACGAAATTCCTTTTGGGGAGAAGACCCGAGAGTATTCCAATTTTCGAAAAATGGTAAAATCGTACTTCTGGCCAAACCGAAATTTTTTTAGATCTCTATGATTCAAACGGACTTTATCGTTGGAATCGCTCGCAAAAATTCGCCACCTCGTTGAATTGGCCGACCGGAGACGCTTCAATTTCATCGCCGAGGCACCGAGTGTCTGGTGCCGTAAAACCTGCTGGTAGACACGCTGATGTAAAGAAAGTCATCTATTACGAAGGTACTCAGACACATGTTGCAAGATTAAAAGAGAGGATGAAATAGATGGCCTAGATGGTGCCAAGTGTAAAAAATCCAAGACTTGGGCGATCACGTATGGAATTATTTCGGAAGTTTAATGAGAAAGGAGATAAAGCCAAATAGGGCAATCTTCGCCTTCAAAACACAACAAATAGGTAGTGGCTGGACCCGGGATGGTGCGTAAAGTGAGGTTTTCGATTTCTAAAGAGTAGAAAGTGTGCCTTCTCTAGATTTTGTCAGATCGTAATTGGTCTGCCGATCTTAGCAAGAAGTAAAGTTTGTTTCACGCATCGCAAATGAGGGCCACACGTGACACGCATTTCCTCTGCGTTCTAAAACTCCAAGAGGTGACCCTTCCTTACTTGGTTTATTCTTTGGCTAAGAGCCATATTTATGGTTAGAGATATTCTGATGCTTAATTTAGCCGTAAATTCGGTCTCAAAACATTCGAACTGCTTAGAAAATCCCGAAACTTACGGGGTCGTGAACAAGAACCTCGCGCTTCAATCGTTCACATGAATAGCGATGTGATTTTCTTTAGTGCGAAAATGTGTTTTGTAAGTGATTCAAAATGAATTGCTTGTGTTTGCTAATTTGTACCATGTGAGCTAATAATTTTTGGTGTTATTGATCGTGAACTCAAGATAACATGATTTATGATTTAATTATGCTAATATATCTACATGTTTTATATATTAGCATAAATTATTTGAATTACATAATGCATTCCATATGCACCTGGGCAGCCTAGAATATTAGGTGAGTGCAAGACATGAAATGAAACAAAAATGAAAATGTTTGTGAAAGGAATTTGACTTAAGATTTTTCGTAGAATTCAGGTTTGAGATTGTTCAACAATTCACGCCTGAGGCCCATGAATTGTTTCTCGGTGGTTACTCAAACGATTCGCCTGAGGTTGTCCAATATTTTTACCGAAACTCGATAGTGTGTTTTCAAGAACAAATAGATTTTGTTTTGAAAACTGTTATTTTACTTCGCATCCCGCTTTTAGGCATATGTGAGAGGGAGTCTGCGGAAGACTCGAGACACGGGTTCGGGGCATGTAGACATTCGAGAGTCTCACGAAATTGCTTGAATGTAATCAAGCTACACGATGTGCACTTAGGCGGGGAGTAACCCATGTAGGAAATTATCACTATCAGCTTTGCTCACCCTCAAGCCAAGGGTTACCATTTTCTCGTGGTACAAGGCAAGACCGGCGACCAGTTTCAACTGGGAGTCGCTGCTTAGAAGAAAGCCTAAGTCAGGCTTTGACATTTTTATTTTGTATAACATGGCTAGAATTGTAAATTTTTTAATATATATTGAATTAAGAAAGTAATAAAAAAACTTTGAAACCATGTAATATATTTGGTTGGGATATATTTTGTGAGTATTGATGCAGGGCCCAACTGGCCATTATTTTACTCGCATATAGACCTTGTGTGGTCATTGTAAACTTGTTGGGACAGCTTAGGATTACTTTGGGCAGCCTCCCCCGCACAGCGAGCACACTCCCGCCTCCAATTCTTTCGTGAGTGGTGTTGGATTACCCGACATTCACGAGTATTCGCGGTCGATCGTTGTCAACTTATCTCCTGCTTGGGACGCCACATATTCTCCGGCTCTTAGCCACAACATTTGTGAACCACATTCTCTCCTTCAACCTTTTATCAACTTTCAATTTTTTCTTGTTCTAAAAGATGCAATTTTTCTCTATTTCCATTTTTGTTTTGATGCATTATTGGCTGGTTTGCTTCACACCCATGACGTTGTCAAGAAATTTAGTTGATGAGTCGCCTATTGCCTTGAAAGCTCACGCAACATAGCAAATCGCGTATTTCGGGCAAACATCAAATAAAAGCTCCTACTGCAATTGGTATATATTTTTCAAAATTCTCAACAAAGAGTTTCTGCAATCGACCTCTCTAACATGGGTCTTGAAGGAACAATTGCGCCACAAGTCGACAACGGATATTGGTAAGATTCTCATAATATTTTTTTTTACTTTGTTGGTCAATTTTCATGCATAGTTTCCTCTTACAATATATACCATCGATAAAGACAGATTATCTTCTTTTTTTTTGTTTTTTACTTTCAACCATAATGGAATAGTTGAGTGATCAGTAAATTATAGTTTTAAAAATAAGATTTAAAGATTTGATGATTTAAAAAAAAAAAAAATTTATTAATTCAAATTAGCAATACATAGATGTAAACATATATACAAAATTTCTAAAAATCATGATCAAAACAACACTCAAGTTAATAGTATAATAAAATCAGGTCAAATAGAGGAGTCAAAGACCAATGCTGCAATGCCCTCATCAAATTTTTTTGAATATAAATTCCTTTATACTGGCCAGGTGATTCACTGAAGTCCTCAAGACTTTGCCTCCAATTAAAATATGTAAGACCATTGGAGCCATAATTATTTATGTTAATTAAGTTTGCCCCCATTGAACTTAAATCCTAACTCTACCCCTGGACTCAAACATACTGAGACCATAATTTGATTTTCTGTCTATGTCTGATCAAATATGCTTTAAACATCGCAACAAGAATACGCAAAAATAAAACGTTGTACTACAACAACCAAATGCCGTAAACAAGAAGAAAAAATCACGAAAAACAAAATAAAACTCAGATCTATATGGAATAACCAACTTATTAAGAAATAAATTGATAGAAAGATGTGTAGTGAAGTGATTTCAAACTAAGAATAACAAAAAAATCATCATTATGCTAAGGAAGATGAGTGACTAGAAGATAAAAAGTTGAGAAAATGGGGTTAGGATTTTAGACAAAAAATTCAATTTCTCCTTGCTTTTTCTTAAGGAAGATGAGTGGTTAGAAGATAAAGTTGAGAGAAAAAAAGGTTAGGATTTTAAGACGCTAAAGATTTGATGAATTAAATAGCTAAATCATTCTGGTCATGTATAATAGTTAAAATAAAAATAGTGAAGTTTAACTTATTCCCTTCATATTTGGATACAAAAAATTCCATTTAATTAAATACCCTATCAGACAATTTAAAACTAGTACTTCTAATTTTTTTTTCATTTCTTTAAAATATATCTTTCATATTTTGAATGAATTCAATTAAACAAATATAGTAATGGTAATTTTTTTTATTTTTTTAAATTTTAGCATGAGCAATACCAAATATAAATTGAATGTATAATAGAAAGTACTTTTATCTAACAAGGTATTTTTTCTTAAGTTATAGCATTTTAAATGATTTATTGATTAAATATTTATTCTGGGATTGAATTTCAAATATAGGAAACTCAACCAAAATATTACTATTGAAAAACAACATATTCAACACAATATATATTATACATTTAATATTATAAAATATTTAATAGATATCAAATAATTTCAATTTCGTATATGTATATATATATAGAGAGAGAGAGAGAAAATTTATTCCAAAATATTAACTATTGAAAAAACAACATAATTCAACACAATATATTACATTTAATATAATAAAAATATTTCATAGGTATATATCAAATAGTTTCAATTTCATATATATATATATATATATATATATATATATATATATATATATATATATATATATATATATATATATATATATTATATTGTTGAGTGAGAAACATTATTGCATATGATTCTGACCATGATGCAGGTTTCAAGCAACCAAATCAAAACATACTACCTAATTGATTGGAAACTATCAATCTATGATTGATGATACATTTTCTGCAATTTTATTGTGATTCCTATTATTTTTACCGAAGGTTAGTGCCTGTGTGTAGTTATTTTCTTTGTATTTCAGAAAGTACAAAAAGAAACTAAGGCAAATAATTTTCTAATACTGAGTTTTATTTAGAAGGTCATATCACGATATAATCCGATTAAGCGAATATAATAGAGTGAATCTTCCTCGTGCTATAAAGCCTTTAATGAGAGGTGAAAGAGATTGCAAGAATATTAAGAAGTTTAGTATAAAAAACATGAAAAAATACTTGGCAGTTTTATGCTCTATGGGCCAAAGGATTTATCTATCCTTAACTTTAAAGGTCGTATGAGATAGCTTTTAACAACATACGTGCAAAGCTTAAACCGAACACTTGTGATTATAAAATAAATAAATAAAAAATATGAAAGGATAAATGTAACTAAAATTATACTCTAAAATTATTTAATTTTTATATAGAAAATACAAGAAATATTTAAAAAAATCTATTTATTTTAGATCTACTTTTTGTGTTTTTACTTCTTATTTTTTTCTTCTATTTTACCTATTTTTCTTCTCTTTCTCTTGTTTTTTTTTTTCTTAATTTTTTTTGGGTGGGTGGGTGGCACCTAGTTCTTTCATATATTTTGTCAACTCTATTAGGTTATTTTTAGATCTCACGAATAAAATTTTTAGTAATTGTAAAAATACATAATGTTCTACTAATTTTAGTTATACTTTATTTTCATTGTTATTTTTTTATAGTCAATACCCAACCTTGAGAAAATTCTTTTGCATAATATTTTCTTTCTTTTCTTTTATAATTTTTTTTCATAATTTGAATTAGATGTTAGCATTAATAATATGCCCTGCATCTTTTCTTTATATGTAGGCGAGTGCAGTTGAAGCTTCAATTACTAGGGTCTCTATTCAATAATAAGTTGATTGGAACCATTCCTGAAACCATTTGTAATTTATCAAACTTGTTACTATATCTTGGCACAACTGCTGACGGGTGAAATTCAGTAAAGAACATCAATCATCTTTCATACTATGAAGATATTATCATTGCCAATGAACAACTTAACTGGTTCCATACCTGGCCACCATTTTCAATGATATCCTCTTTACTAATGATTAGCTCCTCCTTTACACAATAGCCTCGTTGGAAGTCTTCCCATGGATATGTGCAACGCTAATCCAAAGCTCAAGGAGCTTAATCTGTCATCAAATCATTTGAGTGGAAAGATCCCTACCAGTTTAAGCCACTATATAAAGCTTCAAGTAATTTCCTTATCTTTTAATGAATTCACGGGAAGCATACCAAGTAGAATTGGTAACTTGGTGGAGCTACAGATCTTATCTCTCCGTAATAATAGCTTGACAGGTACACTCTTTTCTTGCTTTCTGTCTTTCTTTCTTTCTTTCTTTCTTTTTAATTCCTTTTTGCTCTCTCACTTTCCCTCAAGCTAGTTATGTTGGCATATCTTAGCTGTATGCTTACCCTGAGAAAATGTCTGGGAAAGAAGGGGCAGAAAAATAAAAATAGAGTTAAATTGGACATATTATTTTTAATTATGAAACTCAAACACTTATTATTTTTGCTAATCAATATAAAGATAAATACTTATGTGAATATGTAAGTTTCTTGCATTTTATTTATATTTAATTTTTTTTGAGATTGTTCATCACACAACCAAATATAAAAATAATTTTCTTAACAATCTTTTCATTCTCAAGATCTTTTTAACCGTAAACACAACATTAACGTTTTCACCGCAATATTTGAATATTGTTGTGGTGGGAAATACCTAAATCTTTGTTCAACATTTCTAATGATGCTGAGTCAACAGCAAAATATTTAACTAAAAGTTAACACCCTCTATTTGCTCATTGTCAAGAGCTTCAAGTGCTATCATTAATAAATCCAATCAGTTCACCGTGGAAGCATTCCACAAGGCATTGGGAGTTTTGTTAACCCCAAAGAATTACATCTTAATATAAACGAATGATTACAGGTTTTTACTCAGTTTTTCCTTTCTTTTTTTTTCCTTTTTATTTTCACCTTTTCCCAAGTATATACTATTTAATTTTCCTTATGAGAAAATATCTCTAACTAATTATTCAACACTATAATAAAGGTTTTGAGTCTTCCAGAAAATAACTCGAAAAGGTGAAATCCCCTCAAGGCTGACATAATATCAAGAGATCCAAGTGCTATCATTATCATTCAATCAAGCCCATCGAGGTGATTCCAAGCATACCATAGGAGTTTGCCTTGAATCTTGAAGCAATTTATATTTTGGTTATAACGAATTGGCAGGGGAATTCCTAAAGAGACACCTTCAATTTGAATATTTTAAACTCTGCATATAGTGAACTAAAGGCCCTTATTCTGCCCACAGATATTCAATATTCCTTCATTGGAGAGAGACGGGATTTAAGGTGAATTAATAGCCTTTCAGAGTCTTCCGATTTAATATTTGCAAATATCTTTCTCCTAATTCAGATGGCTCTATCTTTCTGGGAATCGGCATGGCGAACTTCCTACAACTCTGTCCATGTGTGGAGAGCTTTTTGTCACTGGCACCATTCCACAACAAATCTCACAGTGAGCAATACCTGATAGAGAATTTGGCAATTCACCAAGTTTTGAAGAAATCTGATCTTGGGACAAATATTTCACAGGCAATGATTCCAATCTCTATTTTTGGTAATTTAACCCGCCTTACAGGACCCTTAGATTTGTGGAAAATTAATATTCAGGGTAACATCCCCAAGGAGTTGGGGAATCTCATCAAATCTTGCCAAAGATTGAATCTTGCCAAAACACCTAATGGGGATCGTTCCCATAGTTACTTTTAACATCTCTAAGTTGCAAGCCCTTTCGGTAGTACAAAATCACCTTTCAGGTGTCTCCACAAGTATTGACACGCGGCCCTGGGAATAAAAAAAAAAAATAAAAATCTTTAAATGTTTTTTATAGATGAAATGAATCAGTGAATACTCCAATGTCTATTTATAAATATGTCCAACTCTTATTAGCCTCAGATGTAGCCCAAAACTTCTTCATTGGTAATGTGCCAAAAGATCTAGGTAAGTTGAGGCCAGTTTATTCCAACCTTGGATTCAATCAGTTGACCGATGAACACTCTGCCTCTGAGGTTAGCTTTCTTACTTCTCTGACACAGTGCAAATTTTTGAAAACATTGTGGATATTTGGTAATCCTTTCAAAGGTATTCTTCCAAATTCACTGGGGAATCTTTCCATTTTCTGAGATTTGTTGCATCAAGTGTTGCCACTGTAAAGGGTTGGCTCCACAAGAATTGGCATGAGATCAATCTGATGGTGCTGGGCTCTAGAATGATAATAAGACTCTATTGTGGCTGGGATTCCAATACATTAGCCATTCCCAGAAGTTCTAAGGGTTGGGCATTAGTGGAAATAGAATTCGAGATCAATTCCAAATGATTCTTTGTCAGCTAGCAAACCCAGACATTTGTATTTGAAAGTTCTTTCAAGAAAAGCCCTATGATTCAATCCCTGTTGTTTTGGAGATCTTCCCGCATTAAGAGAACTCTTTCTTGACTCAAATTCATTAACTTCCAACATTCCTCCGTCCTCGTGGAGCCTTAGGGATCTATTGATTCTTAACTTGTCTTCGAATTTCCTAATTGGTAATCTACCTCCTGATGTTGGAAACATGAAGTCCATTATAACATTAGACTTGTCAAAGAACCAAGTTTCAGGTTACATTCCAAGAACACTGGGAGAACTACAAAATTTAGAGCATCTTTCCTTGTCCCAGAATAGACTACAAGGCCCTATACCTCCACAATTCCATGATTTGCTAAGCTTGAAATTTTTGGATCTATCTCGAAACAATTTATCTGGAGCCATTCCCAAGTCATTAGAGGCCCTTAAATATCTCAAATATCTAAATGTTTCTCACAATAAACTACAAGGAGAAATTCCTGATGGAGGACCTTTTGTAAATTTTACTGTTGAATCGTTCATCTTAATGAAGCCTTGTGTGGAGCACCTCATTTCCAAGTCATAGCATGTGACAAAAGTACTCACAGTCAGTCATATTCAAAGACAAGGTTAATCATCTTAAGATATATTCTACCACCAATCATCTCAACAATAACTTTAGTGGCTTTGATCATTGCTCTGTGGTGGATACGTAAACGTGATAACTTGGCAATGCCAACTCCAATCGAATCACGGCTTCCCTGGAACACATGATGAAAAGATTCCACACCAGCAACTTCTTTGCGCAACAAACAACTTTGCTGAAGATAATTTGATTGGAAAAGGGAGCTTGGGCGTGGTATATAAAGGGGTATTATATAATGGCTTAACTGTTGCTATAAAGGTTTTCAATTTACAACTCCAAGAAGCCTTTAGGAGTTTTGATACAGAGTGTGGAGCGATGCAAAATATTCGCCATCGGAACCTTGTCAAGATATTTACTTTTTGCTCAAACCTGGACTTCAAAGCGTTGGTGCTCGAATATATGCCTAATGGAAGTCTTGACAAGTGGTTATATTCTCACAACTATTTTCTGAATCTCATTCAAAGATTAAACATTATGATAGATGTAGCATCAGCATTGGAGTATCTTCATCACGATTGTCCAAGCACTGTGGTGCATTGTGACTTAAAGCCCAGCAATATTTTGTTAGATGATGACATGGTTGCTCGCGAAGCATTTTGGGATCGCAAGATTGTTGACTAAGACACAATCTATTCAACAAACAATGACCTTGGGCACGATTGGCTATATGGCACCAGGTAAAGTTCCTATTGCTTCTATATATGCGTATTTAATAATTTTAATTTTTTTTTTTTTCCCTTCTTTGACATATATAGCATTCCAATTATTTGAATTTATAATGAAAAATACATTGGCCCTACGAGCAGAGTATGGCTCGGACGGGTTGATATCCACAAAGGGTGATACTTACAGCTATGGAATAACGTTGATGGAGGTATTTGCAAGGAAGAAGCCCATGGATAAAATGTTCAGTGGAGATCTAACATTGAAGAGTTGGGTGGAGTACTCATTAGCGGATTCATTGCTAGAGGTTGTGGATGCCAATCTATTGAAGAGAGAGGATGAAGACTTTGCCACAAAGCTAAGCTGTTTGTCCACCATTATCACTTTAGCTTTGGCATGTACAAGTAATTTACCTGAGGAGAGGATGGACATGAAAGATGTGGTAGTCCAACTTAAGAAGATCAAAATCAATTTGTTGATCTAAGGATGCCTTTATATTGTTACACAACAGTTTATGTCATTAGTTTCAAAGATGCGGGAGTGGGTTAAGAATGCAAAAATACATATCCTCGCAGTTGTTTGGTCGGCATATGTCAGTAATCAGGCCGTTTTTTTTTTAAATAACATTTGAAATGGAAAAGTGATGGAGTATCATTTATTCAAGTTCATTCAGCAAGCATTTCTTTAACATTTTATTATTTTATTATTGATTCTTTAGAAAATCGTCAAAGTGCCAAAAAAATATTCAATTTATTTATGAGACTTCTAATGATTTTTTCAAATGAAAACTTTAATTTTGTTTATTGTTAATTATTTAATATAATAAAACAAAACTAGAATTTTAAATAATCTCTACATATGGAAGGATTGAGATTAACTCTTCTTACAACCTTAGCAGTCCCTCCTCTCTATTTTTTTTTTCTAGTCTAGCTATCTTTTAATCCATTTTTTCTCAAGTAAAGAGGAGCGATTTTTTTGCCTTTATTCGCCTAAAATCATCCATATGCATCTCCCTTTTATTTTTTCCTTAATAAACAGGCGGTTCACAAAGGCTTGCGCTTCATCTCGCTTTTTCCTTCAGACACTGCCTTATCGCATACTTTGGCTTTCAAGGTTCATCGCGACGCTTCGTCTGTTATTATCTTATCGCTGACAAGCCATGATCGCCGGCCATATAATGCGGGATGCTTTTTATCGCTTTGTCAGTAACGATTTATTTCACATGAGTTAGCTTTGCATAAACAAAATGCATTCTATTAATCGAAAAATATTATATTATAGTCACAACATATTGAAAAACAAGTTCGAGAGCAAATATTATATTATCAAATTAAAGCGCTTTACAATAAATTTATTATTCTATTACCTTAATATTTTTTTTCATTATTTATTGCTTTTTAACACTCGTATCTTATATCACTGACTGCTATAAGTTTCCAATCAATAAATTATTTTCCTTTCAAAAAGATAATCTCTACTTACTATTTATAAGAACTACCATTTCATGTCATTTATTTCTATTAATGTATTATTTATATATTATAATACCTACTTTATTTGCTTTTATCATGCAGTAAGTAATAGTAGTGTTCGTTTTTCTCAATCAAAGTATCATGATCGATATCACTGTTGGTCATTGAATCTGAGTAAAATTTTAAAGGTCGATAATTTTAATTTTGTACTTTTTATTAGCAAGAATTAAAATCGTGGAAGCTCATAAATGCATAGGAGCGTCAATTTCTGGTACTAAAGTTAATGCTAATCTTTTCCAGCTGGGTGCCCAAGGATAAGGATTGGCTGACAACTAAAATCACTATTAGTCAACCCATTAATTTATAGCTGAGAATATGGATTGAATAAGATAAACACTTTGGCCTAAGTTTTGAGAGAATCGGTCTCTGAAATTAATGACTCAAACAAAATCCGGGCTTTTTGAGCCAGTCCTAATAAGCCGTAGTCCGTTCCCCCCCTGTTGATGCTCCTTTTCATCTCTTTTTTTTTATTTAGTTATTATTTTTCTGTTTGTTTGGGTTTTTTTGCTATGATAAGTTCTGGAAGGATTTACCATACACTCCGGTCTTTGAATAAGTACTGTTAATTAATGAAATTTTCAACTCTATCCAAAATTCGTAATATGTACCAACGACATAATCTTTGGGCCATTTTTAAACACTGCTTCGCATCACTCATCGGTGTAACAAACACAAAGAAAATCCATTTTCAGAAACCATTTTCAAAACTAAGCTATAAACGTTGAAAATAAAATCTCTTGTTTTCGATTTAATTAAAACAGCGAAACAACATAAAGTAGCTTTTCCTCGATTCATATATAAAACGCCAAAATAGCACCATTTTCTTGCTTTCAAATTTTGTTTTTGCTTCACTCGTGAATCAAACCGCTTTCCTTTGTTTAAAAGTCAATGGTAGAAATGTAAAATTTTCTACCTACTAAAATTGCGCTGCGCTTTACCGACGATCACTTTGACGTTGACATGATTTTGTAACCATGCTCTCTCCCCAGCAATTTATCATCTGGGTGATTTCGTTTGTTCTCAGGCAAGCCTCGTTTTTTTTTTCTCTCGTTTATTTGGGTGATTTACTAGATCATCTGGGCTTCCTTTGGAGATTGTTTTTTGTTTTGTTTTTTTTTTTTGATTGATCGATCTTTGTCTTGGGTTGGGTTTGATGTGAATTTGAAAATGAGACCCCTTGCTCTTTTTGTCTGCTTGTTGGTGCCTAATATTTAAGATTTATTTCTTAGACGAGGTTGTAGTATTTTCAAAAAGAACGCTGTATGTATGATATATTTTATTTGAAGAAGAAAAGATTAAGGAAATTAAGTACATTTTATTTTTTAATTTTGGCTTGTAGTCTCAGTTTGTCAATTTAATTGTTGAAAATGCTAAAATGGGCTAGCTGCCGAATCGGATTAACCTGTTTTGACTTATTGCCTGAATGGACTGGGCCATCCATTTCACATCATTTTCAAGTTCAGAAGTCAACATCTAAGATTTCTTCACAAAAAGGACCATCAGGACCAGGCACCGTGTTAGTGGGATAGGGCAAACGAAGGGAATTATGCCAGGGTTCCTATTTCATAAAACCCTATAAAATATTTAAAGTTAGGTCCAAACCATAACAACAATTATTAGAAAGATCCTGCACTGTCCCGCTGGGCCGCCCTCTCTCTCTTTAAGCCTTAAAAACCAACCCCACCAGCTCTTTTTTATTGTACGTTTTCATATAAAATACCCATTTTCCATCTTTCAAATAAATTAATATAATTTTTAAGCATTTCAGAAAATAATATATTAGTTTCACTTATTTTGGAAAACTGCAATGGCTAAAATCTTATTTTTAAAATTTTATTTATTCATTATTTCTTATTTTTTATTAGATTTGAGTTTTTAATAAATGTACTAAATTAAATTAGCTTTAATATATAAATACAAATTACCTCTAAAGACTAATGACATATGATCGAACACGTTACGATAAACGCCTCTTTCGACTCAGGATCCACAACCGCTCAATCGAGCAAAGAAATTCCCGCTCATTCACACGCTCATTTCAAATATTAACTAACACGAAAATATTTTATTAATATATTATTACTAAATTGTAACTAATTAAAATATTAAAACTTCATATAATACTATAAATTGATAATATATATACATACATTAACTAATATATAACTGGTATTTCAAAATTAATTATTTATGAAATACACTTATTAATATATTATTTTAAATTAACTAATCGAAATACGAAAGTATCATATAAACTATCACAAAGAAAAAAATTGAGGTGGTAGGGAAAATTCAAGTGATAAAATTAACTCCATTTTGTATATTTTATGCATTTTTTTTGGGTTAAAGTAGTTGTTGGTATGGTCAAAAAATCTTTGTAATTTAATTATAGCCGTTAGATTTAATTTTGGTGCAAATCTTACTGTTAGATCTTCTTTTAACCATTGGATTTAACTAAAATCGCCGATCGCTCTTTCGCATTTCAAACTTAATTTACTCAGAT
This sequence comes from Tetrastigma voinierianum, assembly GCA_016808115.1. Classification (NCBI taxonomy): domain Eukaryota; kingdom Viridiplantae; phylum Streptophyta; class Magnoliopsida; order Vitales; family Vitaceae; genus Tetrastigma; species Tetrastigma voinierianum. The sequence goes on along the minus strand of JAEQBH010009600.1, from coordinate 7,392 downwards.
ATATCTGAGAGATCACTAATATATCTCGAGAGATCCATTTATATATCCACATATCCCGATATTTTACTCGAAAATTTAACTACTGCTGCGGTGTGCCATAAACCCACAGTTTAATGAAGATATATAAAGTTCTGAGCAATTTGATATATCACCGATATTACCGATTTTTTCTCGATTTTTGTTTCAATCGATTATCTATGATCGATATCGTTTCGACCCTTACCGATATTCGATATATCAGATATTTTAAACATTGCTAACATTGCATGTTACTTCTAATTTCAAATATTGTCATCAAACTTTCATATTCAATTTTTTTTTTACAGTAAAATTATTATTATTAAATTTTTATTAAATAAATCTTGTTATTTAACACATTTTGAATATTACTTTTTATTTTATCTATAAATAGTTTCAAAACTTATGTTGGATGTGATAATTTTTATTGCTACTTTCTTAACAAATTTAGGTTTATAAAATTAAAATATAAAAACATATGAAAATGGTAAATATCATAAATAAAAAATTATTATGAAAAGAAAATAACTTAAAAATAATATATTATAGAAGATGATTACACTATCTGTATAAGGAAAATATATTATTGTATAAGTGATGTACAAGCTTGCATTTCTTGTAAGATTTGAATATTTTTTATTCAAAATATTTTTTCTAAACGTATGCTAACACACCAATCGAGAATTTTTTATGAGCTTTAAAATCGAGAACACATCATTTACTACTTAACATTTGATTGAAAGATCTCATCTTGCAAAAAGACATAATACTCATCAGTTATTACGAAGCTCCGATAATATTTGGATATAGATTCACTGTCACAGATAAATGTCTTGACTAGATCCATAATCGCTCCATGTGATGTGAATCAGCGTGTCATCCACATGTTCATTTTTAAACATTAACTCAACATGAAAAATTATTTTATTAATATATTATCAGTCTAAATTAAACTAATTCAATATATTAAAACTTCACATACTACTTATAAATTTAAGGATATACATACACAATATAATCATCATTTAAATATTAATTTATTAATACTAAATTAATCAATTAAAATATGAAAGTGTGACACCCCACCTCGGGGTTAGAATTTGACTTTTTTTTTTTTGCTACTAATCAACTTCTTTGCCCAGAAGATTCTTCAGCTTCCTCCGATTAAACTAACTATTCGATCGCTCTTAAAAACTGTTCCTTCTATACTCTTCTTCTCTCTCCTTTCTCTTTTCTTCTTTCCTCCCACCACCCCTCTCTTTTTCCACTGCAGAGTAAAAACATGGTCCAAAGTCATAGAGGCCTCATCTTGCGCATGTCGCTTTCCTATCGCTCTTCTGATTTTATCCTTCATCCTCATAACTTTGAATTTTTCCTATCAATATTGCCACGTTACATTATGGCCCCACTTAGACTCAAAGTTTGACTTACTCCATTCGACACGCGTCCCAACGTGAGCCCAAACGAAGGCCGCGTCACCGTTACTCTTTGCCTCAAAACGTTAAATTCCCATCGTCTCTGAATTACGAAATTCATTTAGCCTAAACTTCTCGCGAAGACTATTCCCACGCGGTTCGTTTGGTCATCCGGGAGATCTGTAGTACCTTCAAATTTTCTACCTAAATTACTATTTTACCTTAAAAAATTAAAATTTTCTGCTTACATTCTCCCCTAAAAGTAATTCTCACACCTCCTCCTCCTTCATCAGCCAACCCAAAATCTCCACACACATTCATATCAACTCACATGCATATGCAATGTGCACAATCTCATGCATAAACTAGTCATTAATTATTAACGACTAAACCACGTACCTTCATCCCTAAATAAGTAGCGATAGTGGCTCGCATCGCGTCCTCGCCTCCCACATCGCTCCTATACTCCGTACGGTGTCGCTAATAACACTTCACTAGCCGCACGATCTTACCGCTGCAATCCCGGCCATCCATGATAATGCATTTCCGGCCCCTCCTCGAAGGTCCCATCCAGCACAACAATCTCCACAATCCACTATAGCGAATGGACCGAAAGATACTTTCGAAAGATGTAGACGTAACACCCGAACATACGATACTAGCAATGCCAACTCCGATACACCACTATGCCCTCCCTCTCAAGTATCTCGAAGGGATCAATATACCTCGGGGACAGCTTCTCTCTTTTCCCGAACATGGCCACTCATTTCTCAGGCATCACCTTCAAGAAGACGTGATCACCCACCTCAAAGTCTAGAGGTCAACGTCGCTGGTCGGTGTAGCTCTTCTGTCGACTTTGAGCCGTGAAAAGACGCTGTCGTATCAGACTTACCTTCTCCGAGGTGTCTCTAATCAAATCCGGACCAGTGATGGAACTCTCTCCCACCTCTGTCCAACAAATCGGTGATCGACATGGCCTCCCATACAACATGTTAGGGAAGCATACACGTCGATAATCATGAGCAGCGTAATTCCACTATGACAAGTACTCTTAACTACTTATAATCCAAGAGATACATGCTCAGAGTATTGTTCTCCAAAAACCCGTATAGTCCTCACGACGCACTACTGTGGGTGAAAGGCGGCTCATCATCAATCGCGTCCCCATGGCCTTTTAGAAGCTCTTCCGCGGTGTGCCATAAATCAGATCCCTATCCGACACTATGGATACTGGCACTCCATGTAACCTGACAATCTCACGAATATACAACCGCATTCCTCCAAAGGGCTAGTCATCCACACGACTAGAAAAATGTGTCGACTTCTCGTGGAGCCGGTCCACTCATCACCAATATTGTGTCATGCTCATTGTTATCCGTGGTAAGTGGGTCACAAAGTCCTTCGTGACGTGCTCTCACTTCCATTAAACCACCTCCAGCACCGCGAGAATGTTGGTTTCTAAAGGTCACTTAACCCGTCGACACGTGAGGCATCGTCAATAAAGTCCCCACGTGTCTTCTTCATCCCTCTCCGCAAAGAGTACCGGGAGATGAAGATCATGGTACATCTTTGCGCCACCCGGATGCACAACAACCCGAGAGCGAACTCCCTAAGGATCTCCTCTCTCGATCCGTTGACCAGCAACCACTACCCGTCCTTCTCTATACCAAAGACTACCGTCCGTGTGAATGCCCAAATTTTCACCTATACCCGACTATACCCAATCCCCGATGGACACTATTTCTATGTCTCGCCCCTCGAACTCAATCACCTACTCAATGCGAATCCGCAGAGCCCACTAGACTCCCAACGACTCGAGTTCGTCACCGTATCGCAGCCTCAAACTCGCCCCAATAATCTCGAGCATCTACTACTCCCGAGAAGCTATATTGGCCAATACTCCCTGTGACTTCCACGAAAGGCGTTTCAACCACTACATTTGCCTTACCAGGATGGTAAATGCAGCGAAGTCATACACTGAACCCATCCACTGTTGCCTCATGTCAGGTCCTCGGCCGCAGAAAGATGTATTTTACTTTGTCGTCTCAAAACACCTCAAACTCGCTTCATCGTATAGGTAGTGATGCCAACATTCAAGGCAAAGACTATGGTTGCCAACTCCATGTTTGCAAAGGGGTAATTTTGCTCATGATTCTTCAACTGGCGAGAACCATAAGCCACTACTCTCCCGGACTGCATCAAAACGCATCCCAGTCCAGCCTTCGAGGCATCACAATACACGTGGTACCTCTACCCCTCCGGACTATCGTAACAAGAGCCGGCAAGCCTCCTTCTTCAATTCCCGAAATGCCTTTCTCACACAAGTCATTCCACTCGAACTTGACCTCCTTTCGGCCGCCTCCCATCATGTGTTGCTAGTAGGGAGAAATCCTCGATGAACCTCTTGTAATACCTCGCCAAATCCTAAAAAACTGCATATCACAGCCTCAACCTTCTCGGGGTCCACTGACACGCCTGAAGCTGACACTACATGCCCCAAGAATCTCACTTCAGTAAGCTAAAACTTGCACTTACTGAACTTGGCGTACAACTGATGGTCCCTCAAAAGCTATAGATCTACCTCAAATGATTCTCATGCTCCTCCGGGATCGAGTAGATCAAAATGTCGTTTACAAAGACCACAACGAACTAATCTAAATAGGGTTGGAATACCCTATGCATGAGATCTATGAATGCTGCTGGCGCATTCGTTAATCCGAAGGGCATCACCGTGAACTCAAATTGCCCATACCGCGTCCCCCAATGTTGTCTCGTGATACGCCTCCCTAACTCTAACCGATGTGGTATCCGTAAAGATCTACTCCTGAGTAGACTCAGCCCCTCTTTACCTAATCAAACAAGTCACTGGCCTCGGTAAGTGATATCGATTCTGATCGTAACCCTATTCAACCGTTAGTAATCAATGCACGAAGGTTCTTGTCTTTCTTGCAACAGAACTTAGGCGCCCTACCTAAGTGCTCTACCCAATGAATCCTCGTCTAGCAACTCCTCAGATTCAACCTCCAGCCCCCAACTCATCCGTGTCATCCTATGGGGAGTCATAGAGATGGGTGACACTGTGGTGTAACTTAATGCGAAGTTCACATCCCCGCTGCAGGTAATCTCGATAGCTCATTTGGAAAAACATCCTCGTACTCGCACACTACTCGAGGCAGATCTAAGTCCTGTCTCACCTCGTCCTCCAGGGTAAGGCTTGCTAGCCAACCCATTGTTGACCAAAAAGTGTGTATATAGATCAAATTTCTGCTACTGTTACCAAAGGACTATTACCTAATCCCCAGTAAAGGCACAAAAACTTGTTTAGACCAACTAGAACTTGTATACTCATAATAAAAATGGCTTTGTCAATGATTTTATTAAAAATTTAGTTTGGTCATAATACTGCAAGTGCACAGGTCTACAAGTAATAAAAGTGGACCTATAAGTCCGGATATCATTCCCATAGAAATTGAAAAGAATTCAAAGTTCAACTACCCAAACTACTCAAGTTCCACACTATTTGAACTTCCATTTCAAAAAATTTTCAGTAACCTAACTAAGAATTCCACTATCTAAATTTCTACATCTATAATAAAAGAAAAATTTAAAATCCTAGGCCTAAATTGGACTAAACCAGATTATTGCTGGAAGTAGACACTGGGATTTCACTGTTGTGAAATTATCAATTCCTGCAACATAATCTAATTTTATTCTATCATGAATTGGAATTTGAATTTGTCAAAGAGGCAAGGTAGTATACTTTGGATTTCTCCCTTAACCATACATTTCACTGATTAGAGAATCATGTTCATTTCTGAAACATGTGTCTAACCAATTACTTGTCATCAAAATTTCTTTATAAGATATGGGTATTTTTCTTCTCCAATACTACAATCTATATTTCATGACAAATGCATTTCTGCTCTAAGATAGGCTTTTCATCATAGGATTTCATAAGATGAATGATGTCTCATCCTTGAGATCTTAAAGAGTTATCTCTTTCCTTGATTAAATATAAGCTAACACAGGATCAAGATCATTCCTCAAGACCAAGGAGAGATCTCTAATTGATTAAATTGATAGATCCCTCAACTAATCCTCAAACCATGAGTAAATTGATGATTTATCTATAATCTTCGCAGCTCATTAGTTCTTCAATATTAGTCTAGCATACCCCTAAGTAATGCATTCATGCTCTAAGCAATCTCCATCTTTGTGTCACTCAAAGGACCTCCTGGAAATTAGAGCCAGACAACGGTCCTTAAATGGGTATAAGTTACTAATGTTGAGAACAATTCACTTCATGAACAACACCGTTCAAATAAACTCAAAATTCTCAATCCAAGAAATCTCTTTCTAATTGTGCAGGAAAGACCGTAACTGAAATAAGATCTTTCCCAACGGAAGTTATGTTTCTAAATCAATTCATAGCGGAGTATTGAAATATTGATCAAAGAAATTTCCAAATAAATTGTAATCAACCGAAAGAAATGAATGCCATTTTTATCTAGATTTCATTAGATTCAAACAGTAATTGAATTGATCTTTAACAATTTAGCCCAACTTCAAAACTTCTGAACAATTCATTGTTTCAACTTCAGTAAACAAATTGAAATTCTACGCTAAATCTAATCTACAAAGAAAAGAAAAATAAAAGAAAAGAAAAGAAAAATACAAAGGAGTCCTTAGCTCCCGTATGCTCTATTTTTCCGCTCAACTTATTGCCCTCACTTTCCTCAAATTGTTTATAGTATTTATAGAGCCCTGTAGTTTGGGCCCCAAATCTCGAGGCTACATTGTGGATCCCCAAAATTTCCGCCCGCATTGCATTCTCTATCGCTACCGAAAGTTGTCATGTGACATGAAGTTTTAATTTTATTATAGTGGTCTCTATCATGCAATAATTGCCGTGACCGCCTCGCAGATCCTTTCTGATTCAATCGCGACAAAGTTTTCTTGGTCGTGACAGTATTCTTTTCTTCAACATATTCATTCTATCACGATAGAGTTTCGCTGCGACATCTTTCTTGGCTCTCAACTGGCCTGCAAGGCTCATTGCTCGCATCCGCTCTATGTCGCGATAAATCTCCGTGTGGTTATCGGAATAGTTATGTTGCAATATTGATAAGTGTAACCCGACAAGATTGCGTAATCCTCCCTTCGATGTCGCGACCCGCTTATGTCACGACAACATTTCTGTTGGTTCTTGTTGCAACAATGTTTCTTGTATTGTCAGCATTTCTGTCACGACTAGGAAAGTCTATCGCAATACAGTCTTGTCACCACTTAACCTGATTTCTTGTTGCAACTTCATTTTGATCTTGTGACCTAGTCTCTTGGTGTTGTAGATGTTTTTTGTCGTGACCAAGTTTTTATGTCACGCAAGACTTCTCTTCCTTATGTGGGAATCTTTGTTCGACATAGAAAGTTTGTCACGACCTTGTTTATCAATGTTCAACTTATCTTTGTGTCGCGACCTTAGGATCCCCGCTACAACATAGAAACATCTCTTCGCCTTGAAGCGCGTCGCAACATTGACTTTTATTGCGACCAGGCGTCGGCTCACTAAGCATCACCCGTTGCGACCTTGTTTATTCGCGCAACCAACGCCTTCTTCTTTCCTTCGGGCCGCCGCAAGATACATCACCTTGTCGCGACAGAAGTCTTTCTCTAAAGCTTTTCCTCTATCTCAACCAGCTTTTTCATGTTGCAATAATCTGTGTCATGACAGACCTATCTCTTTATCGCTGAAGACAGTTTCTCAAGCCATTGCTTTATTTGTCGCGACAGGAGCTTTATCGCATGCATTCTTTCCCGATGTTGACATCATGCTAAAAAAACTTTGTCAGCAACATAAACTTTCTTTGTCTCATCCTCGACCGCCGATTCTTCCCATTTTCTCGTCGCTATACATCGTCTTTTGTCGCGACAGAGGTCTTTGCTATTAGCTTGGATGTTT
>JAEQBH010009599.1:0-82899 GCA_016808115.1 Tetrastigma voinierianum | reverse complement strand
CAATATATTTAAAAACACATATATCAACATTCATCAAACAACAACAACCAAGCATGTTACTACTAAATCAAGCAATAACACACCACACAGTCCATAATTTCAGACCATAAACCAACCATAAACAGGCCACAGACAGGGCATAAAACAGTCCAAAATAGCCATGAACAAGTTCGAATTCAGACTACCAAATCGGCCACAAATAGGCCACGAACGAACTAGAAAACTAGCTAACTAGCTCCTTAAACAAGCCATGCAATAGCCAAACAGCCCCTTAAGCTGGAAACAGAGCCAAACAACCCCCCTTAGGCACCTCAAGGCCGAAAACAATGCCAAACAACCCCTTAAGGCCAAAAACAACACAAATAAGCCCCTTAGGGTAGAAAACAACGCAAATAAGCCCCCTTAAGACATAAATCGGCGCAAATCAACCCCGTTGTTAGGGAAGAAATCGACCCCAATTGGCCCTCTTAGGGTGGAAATAAGCCAGAGTAGAAAGAATCCCTACCTTTTTGGCATAGAAGAATGGTAGGAAGCCTCTCAAGCCCTAAACCCTCGATTCCCCCAAATCTCTTCCTTTGGATCTTTCTATGAAACCCTCGTTAGACGCAGTGAGTGTACTCTCGCTGATGCAATGAACTCTTTAGTTTTGCCTCGATGAATTCGACCGATGAACCCGCGGGATCGCGAAGAAATGATGCTATCTTTCTCTTTCTCCCACAATATCTCCAAGTGTCAAGATTAGATTTCCTCCCCCAATTTCTAATTTTTGTTTCCTTTATACTTCAACCTGGCTCACGCCGAGCCACGTCCAATTACACTCTACTGAACTGCTTTTTTCCCCGAAACAATTAATTTTTGTCCCGGTTTAAGTTCAAATTATTTTTATATGAACTTTTTAATTAAATTATTCCTCCCAACTTTCGAAAAAGTTCAAATTTACCTGGGTTTTACATGTGTGTTCGATGTGGCGAGTCAAAGTGGGAGTCGTCGATGTCACCCCCACCCGCTGATGGTCCTCAGAGGATCCGCTCATATCTCCATACGCTGGTTATGTGACCGCTATCCGACCCCAAGACTCAAGATAGATGAGGCTTCCTACTTTAAAGCTGAGTGAAGAGCCTCATCTTAATACCGATGGATCTTCTTGCTTGCGTGACAAGACTAGGAGTGCATGTCCATTCGTGCTTCTCCCACTTCCTACAAGATTCGACGATCACACTATAGCGTCGTAGTACAAGACTAGCACAATTATATCAAGAGTTATGTCGTAGCTACTTAGATCGTAAATCCACATAGCTAGCTAGGCTTACACTGCTAAGGTGTATCCATAACTTTATTTTGTTACATACACATTCATATACACAACACATTAGGTTGCTTACTTTTTGTTTATTTTGTATTCAGCTATGGTCTTGGGAGAGACTTCAAGTGGGGCAACCCGATTTTTGGTGACCAACAGCACATCCAGCACCTCTAGTCGCTCATGCCTTACATGATGACAAAGCCGATATCGTCGATGGAGATGTAGCTGAGGCTATCCACGGCGGATTACCCGTCGAGCTCATACGAGCCGTATCAACTCTTCATCGAGGTGTAGGAGAGTACCTGACACAGTGCATAACCCATCCTGTACTTCTCCCATACCAAGATCAACTAGATGCACAAACTCTTGATCAGATAATGGTATATGTAAAAGTAGATGGTTATATAATAATTTCATTCATATTCACATCAACGTTATTGACTTCAAATGTAAATGTGTATGTAACATCCCGAAATATACCCTAGCAGTTTTCGGACTTGTTTAGGGTATATTAAAAGTTAAATGGGGATTTTCGGGAAATAAAATAAGAGATCCAGAATTAATAATGGAGCCAAGGGTAAATTAGTCATTTACCACTTAAGGATTTAATTGTCATAAAATGAAAAGATGGATGCCAAAGTAGAAATTTAATAAGTTATGGGATTCAAGACAATTAGAGAAAAGATAGAATAGAAATAATAAAGAATGGAAGGGCTTAAGTGCAAAAATGGAAAAGAAACCAAGTGGTTTTTTATTGTCAAGCTGCAACACGGCCTTAACAAAACCCATGGATAAGAGACCAAACATTCGGGTCTCATTTTGAGAGAGAGAAACCGTGAGAGAAGGAGGAAAAGAGAGAAGAAGAGGAAGAGGGAAAGTTAAGAAGAAGAGAAGTTAAGAGAAGGAGAGAAGTTCAAAGCAAATCAAAAGTATGGAACTTGATTTCTTGGGTTTGGAACTATATGCGTTTCAGATGGATTTCTCGTTTCCGCATATATGTTTTGTGGGTTGTGGGTTGTAGGAAACCTAACCCTAGAATGAAATTATGTATGGAAATTATCACAAATCCCTTTGTTTCTCTAGGATTTTGCTATGAGAGGACCTAGAGTTCCCATTACATGTGTTGGTTCTAAGGGTTATGTAAAGTATGAACTTGATTGTTTCGTCTAGTTTTGATGTGGATCCTAGATTTCTTGAAAGCTGGGTTGAGTAAAACCCAGCCTGGTAGTATAAGAGATGAATATAAACCATGTTTGAGTTCAATAGGAGTGCATAAGATAAGTATTGAAAGAGGAATTGAGTAGAAAGAGATTACAAGAGACATATGAAATGATTTAGATGTGCTTGAAGTATATAATTGATTTCGGGTATCAAAAATATGGAAAAATGGGGGGAAAACACACATTTTAGGGCATTTCGTGATTTGTACGAGATACACTTTGAAAGTGTACGGCATACTTTCATTTATGGTACTTGGCCAAAGCACCGCATGACTTGTGGTGTACCTACACTCACGTCTGTCTCAATTTCGACCAGTTTTTGTATTTTAGCCATAACTCAAGCCTCATATTTCTTATCCGATTTGAGTATCATGGCCAATTGGGTAGACTTCAAGGAGGCAGAACCATACATATAAAGAAATAGACATCGTCAAATTATGACTCTAAGTGGCCCAAATCCACTGAAGTGGGGACTACAAAAACCAAACTCTGGTTTCGTTGTTGAACATCATAGAGAAGTCCGGGTTGCAGCTTCGACGTAACTTGAGTTACTGCCTGAATTGGGTGATTCCAGTTGGAATAGAACCTCTTAGCACCTAGCTTTAAAATGATTATAAGGACATAGTTTCAAAATATGAAGTTAAGACCCTTAAAAATAAGTGTACACAAACTGCTCCCTAGAAAAATTCCAGAAAATAACTAGTCAGGGCTTAAAAATGCCATAACTTTATTTTGGATGATCCGATTGATTGATTCACCTTAAGCAAATAGATTCATAGAGAGTCAAGAATATAGGAATAAGGTGTGATTTCATAGACATCATACTTTACAAGTATATGAAGTGCCATATGAAATAGGTACGAAACAAGGAAAAACATAGAAAATGTGCAAATAAGGTATATAGTATATATATATATATAGATGTGTTCATGAACATGAATATGACATGAAAAGAATACAAATAAGGTGATTATATGATAGATATACTTAAATGAATAGATAGAACATGCTAAGAACAAATGATGTGAATACGTAAAAGATATGAGTATATGATAGACATACCGAAAGGAATGTAAGATGGAACACGCCAGGAACATATGATGTAAAGACATGTAAATGATAAGAACGACAGAGATAAAGAAAAGATGACAAAGCACGTGGAATGAGAACATGTACATAAATGATGTGTACATATATGAAAAATGTGAATGAGTAAAAACCTACATGATAGGAATATAGAAAGTACAAGAATAGTTAAAACATGATAGAAAGAAATGGCAAATGATATAAAGAGATATGAATATATGTATTATATAGATATATGAGAACCTTAAGGAAACTACATATATGAAAACTAATACAGAGAAAAGTAATGATAGTATATATGCATACAAGCAATTATGATAACAATAGCTTATTCATGTTTACGAAGATATGTACGTAAATGTAATAAAGCTTCCGATCACCCTTTAACACGGTAGGGATGATAGGCATGCTCTATGCGAAGATACAACACAAGTGAAGATATTCATGCATTTATATCGAGGCCTCGCTCGTCATGATATAGATACCGTTGATCAAAGTGGCCCTCAAGTAAGGGTCACCATTAATAATCGAAATCACCGGCTCAGACAATGAAGGGCATTCCCCGGCACATGCATTTAAATCAATGTCCCTGCACAAATGATACATCTTCTGGATTATTATAAATAAATCACTGCTCATAAGAAATACAGACTGTAGACACATACATTTCCCCATATCCGCCCTAAGGTATTCGGGCAGTATATGAAAAACTAATAGAAATGATATGTATAAAATATATGACATGATATGAGAAGCATAACATCACATGCTGAAGGAAAAGCAAGACAATTACAAGAACAAAGAAGTATGTTGAGGGACTCGGATATGAAAATAAGTATATAACACAAGAAAAGCTTAAAGTATACAAAAAGACAAAAAGATAAGATGGGGAGACATAAATAAGAATGATAAATGTATACTTAAGTATTGTGAATAAAGACAGATAACAGGATATGAAAAGTACAAGATGAACTGATATAATAGGAAAGGATACGATAAGACAAGTATGAAAGTGAAGAATGCAATAAATCATAATCTAAAGATGAAGACATCGATCAGAGATAAGGACAAGTATGTGAATAGAAAAAGGTTCGACATGCACAGAATATAAAATGATAAGGAAATTAAGTTATGGGTGAAATATGTTTAGATATATATAATGCATATGTATAAGTCATGATGTCGCCATCGGGTGGTCATTCCATGCTTATGTTCCCACTAAGCGTAAAAGCTACAAGACGTGTGTTCAATCCGTAGTACAGAGAAGAGTGGAAAGCGTAGTACGAGCCGATCCACATCATCGCAAATGAGGTCAACACATCAATAGGGTCCATTGGAAGATTTTCGTATATCAGAGTAAGTCTTTTTCGTTTTTGAAAACAATAAATGTTGAACACTATTAAATACTGCATATATAAGTAATGCTAAGTAATGACTCCGTATATGTGTATAATTCAGATGGACAATTCACCTGCAGGCTTCTTTGTATATGTACAATGATTTTCGTTATTACTCGGGAACAAGCTAGACACCAATAGGTACAAGTACGCCCAGAAAGCAAACAGTCAATAAGAGTCCTGTAAGACAAGATAGGATATGCATAAGATATAGATAAGATAGATAGTATCGCCGCCCGACTTCTGCTCGACTCAACTGCCCGACCAGATCTGGCGTGGATGTTGTAAGTCTTATGGTAGCCATACGTCGGAGAGTTGGTTGACCAACTACCATATATCTACTTATCTGATCAGGAGATATGGCGAACAATGTCACCACTCTCCCAGGATCACTCTCAAGCCGGGAGTGGCATCGTATAGAGCTTAGCCTTACGCCGTCACTACACCTTAGAAGATACCTTCATTTTACTCTTATGAGAAACAGCTACATAGAGTGGATGGACGTGGACGACTTCAGAGAGATTAGGTGATGTATCATCCTCCATACATTGCCTTATGGGATACGCGAGAGGGCAGGATCATCACTGCACCCCCTATGGTGGGTATTATGGACTTCCATTACGATCCATAGCATGCAAAGGTATCGCCTTATTGCTGTGACGCTTTTATGACACTCACCACTCCATAAGGATGATAGATGAAAATTATGCCTACAACCGATACCTTCACTATATTTTCGTAGCGGTAAAGTCAAGCCAGATTCTAAAGTTTTTTTTCAAATTTGAATCAATAGATTGTATTTATAATTGTTCGTTGATTCTTTAGATTCGCCTCTAGATGACATAATCCAATAATCGCGCGCCACTAATGCGGACGGCAGATCGGATTTACATTATATCATGTGACGTTGTTACATCAGATCGGAGAGGAGAGGAGCATCGCTGGACATGATCAGGAGGTGTCTACTTCACGTGGACCATCTATTAGACCTTTGGTGTCATCCACTTCGCTCTCAGACGCAACCCATTCGAGGTAGAGGGAGAGGAAGAGTTGATCGGCGAGGTTGTAATCATGATGGTGGGCGAGGCCGTAGTCGAGATGGTTAGCGAGGTTATGGTCGAGATGGTGAGGGAGGTCGTGGTACACCTAAGCCGACATTGCCACCATTATCACCCACTCTCATATTTGCACCCGATACTTAATTTTATACCCCCGCAAACTTACACACCACCTTCCATACCTCCATAGACTTACACATCAGTTGAGACTTCCGCTCCACATGTCATTCCACCATTATCACCCACATCTCCCCCTTTGCAGACCACATCTTTTCCATCTCCGATGTCGCCAAAGATAGCTTCCATGGCAGTAGATATCTCCTTATCACCTCTGACTTTACCATCCCCTACATCGCTCTCCTTTTCATCGATATAATTCACGATCGACCAGATCGTAGCTAAGCGTGACACTCAGCGACCGCGACTCCACGTACATCGCCGAGTACTTCATCCATCGCCCATTTGAAATTGCAATGGGACCCTACATCAACTAACCAGGTATTTGAAGCATGGCCCTAAGAGAAATATAAAAAGCACTCCATCTTCATGAATCCCATTGATATATGTCGATGACTGTAAAGTACAATTTTTATATATTTATACGATTCGTGGCTTTTGTATGAAATGTAGTTTCTTGTTTACTGAATTGGTTATACTCGATGCATGCGAAATGATTTATTTATATATATTATCGTTTCCTCAAGTAAACTTGTAAGTCATAATCAGCCATGCAAAAACTATCGAACATTCCACGATTTTTATTTTTAAAATGATAATACACAACTGGATACAACTTGTAAAATAAAAACAAAAGTTACAATAATAATAATAATACAATAAATCTTTCCAAAGACAAATATAGTATCAATAGGTGAATTAAGTGAGATATCATTAATTTTAATAATTTGTATTTGATTTTTTATTGATTCAACAAATGTGTAAAAGATAATTTTTTTTAGATAAATTATTTATACTAAAAAAGATTATTTATAGGTAAAAAATCATATAGATTTGGAAAAGTTATGATTTTAGATATCAAACGTAATCTTTAAAATCAATATTTATAATTTCATATAGATTTGACATTTTTTTTAAAATGATAAATTGATGTTCAAGACAATGACATTTTAATTTTTTTTAAATGAAAAAGCCGACTCACAGTAACGGCATTATCTTACTGGCTGCCTACGCCATTCAAACACACTAAGCAAATTGAAGAATAATTCCAAATACTAACTATTTTTATAATTTTTTTTTCTGAAAAATAGTATTTTAATTCAAAACTCCATCATTTTTCCTGTATTTTTTTTTGGTGTCAACAAATATAGAGAAGGAACATCAAAATCAAATTCAGAGTAGACCCAAATTATTGTACTCCTAGTAGTCCCCACCTCTCTCGTTGTCGGCAGAGTTCATGTCGTTCCATGATAAGATGATAGGAGTGAGAGAGAGAACTCACACCTGCTGCTTTTTCGTTCCATTTTCATAAACTCATGCCCAACAAACCCTAGTGTTCAAAACTTCGAAATTGAGATTGGAGATTTCGATTTTGGAGAAGTAAAACAATGGAGGGAAATGGAATATACAGAACTGTGCGCAACGGCATCAACATTCACCTCGCGGGAGAAAGGAGAAGGTCCAATCATTCTTCTTCTCCTCCATGGCTTCCTGAGTTTTGGGTACTCTGGCGCCACCAGCCTTCCACGCCTTCGCCTCCCGGCTACCGAGCCGTGGGCTCCTGACCTCCGCTATGGTGATTCTGACGCCCCCGCCGACGTCAACAGCTACACTTCTTTACTTTCATGTCGTCGGCGACCTCATCGGAGTGCTGGACGGCGCCGATATGCGTTCGTGGTGGGCCACGATTGGGTGGCCTTGATGGCTTGGTATCTAAGCTTGTTTCGCCCTGATAGAGTGAAAGCTTTGGTCAACCTTAGCGTTGCTTTTCCTCCCAGAGACGCCATGAACAAGCCAGTCGACACCTTTAGGGCTTTTTATGGAGACGAATACTACATTTGCAGATTTCAGGTACGATGCTTTAGCGACTTTTTGCCTGTGTTTAGTTACGGAGATTGAGGGAAAGAAAACTGGAAGGAAATAAAAAGGCTTTTTTCATCTAACAAAATTTTAAAGCATAAAAAAAAAAAAGAGAGAAAAGAATCTAGTTCATATTTTTCTTTTCTTTTTTTCAAATTTAATATATATTTTTCTCTTATTCATAATATATAAGAATATAAAAATATAAAAAATATGTGCATTATCATTGAGAATAAAATACGATAGGGATATAGTGCATATAACTTTTTACCTTTATTTTTTTCTTTAATTTTTAAGGAAAGTAGTAGGGACAATATGACAATAAAATAAGTTTGAATAATCATGTTATTTCAAACAAAAAAAAAAGTTTGAACAAACATATAGATTTAGTTTATTAATTTTAAATCCATGTTTTATTTTCCTTCAAATTTTATTTCTTCTATTTTTCTCTATATTTTAGTTTCTGTCAGGTTCCAAACGAGCTTTACTATTTTACTTTGTATTTTTATTTTCTTTTTAAATTTTCATGTCATCCAAGGAGAGGAAAATAATTTTTCAGTAGAAAATTTTTCCTTTCCTAACATCTTATGGAACCAATATAACCTCTCTAAATTTCATTTATTATGTATGTTGTTAGTATCAAGGCATCTATTGGATGGAAATATTGTTTTGCAGGAGCCGAGAGCCATTGAAGCCGAGTTTGCTGAGATTGGGATTGACAAAGTTCTCAAATATGCTCTCACTTCAGTAGCCGCTGCTCCATTCTATCTACCAAAAGGAAAAGCCTTGAGGGAACAAATAGACATCCCAATTACCTTACCCTCTTGGTTGTCTGAAGACGAACTTAAATATTATGTGACCCAATATGAGAAAACGGGCTTCACAGGAGGTTTAAACTACTACAGCTCTTGACTTGTAAGCAACAATCTTGTTTTCATTGGTAATCAGAATTTGCATGTATGAATCATGCTGTTCATAGTCATTATTCATTTATTCCCTTATTTCTTTTCTACAGAAATTGGGAACTCACAGCGCCATGGGCGGGGAGTAAAGTTGAAGTTCCGGCCAAGTTTATCGTAGGCGACTTAGACCTTACTTATAATACCCCCGGCTTCAAGGAAAATATAAACTTCGATGTGATGAAGAAACATGTACCACTTTTGGTGGACGTAGTTGTTATGAAAGGAGTTGGTCACTTTGTTCAAGAAGAGAAGGCAGATGAGATCAACCAACTCATCCATGACTTCTTTCGGAAATTCTGATTTCTAATTTTATCTCCATATCTATTTCATCCACAAAGCCTATGTGTACAATAGGTGGGTGTAATGTTTGATTATGTGAAACTTATTTGGGTCATTTGCTTTAATTGCATAAGGCTAAAGGCACATCAACTACTATATATTATGGGGTGGGTATATTTTACACCCTTACTCCTGCAAGATGATCCCCGCTATTTGCTTTTGCTTCATTTAATCGACTGTTGCATGAATAATATGATCGTCCTCTTCGGAGTTATTTCTCAAAGGTTTTGTGTGGTAGTTATTTTTGAGAACTAGTATATTTCACGTCAAATAGACGAAAACGTTTGTCATAATATAGTAAGTGTGAAGTACTTCCTTTAACCAAACACACGCGATCCCTTTGATTCCAAAATGGATTCGTACAAATAATATCAAATAACTCGTTGGCTTTGATGTGCAATTTGATTTGTTTAACCTTGATAGAGCATGTCACATGCCCCTAGGTAGGCAGGTTTTGGGCATGACAAAGTGCTATCAGAGCATTTGATTATGTTCTTGATGGAAACTTTTTAAGTGGGCCGATAAGACTGCTATCGGGTTTTATCTTCCACTTTGTTCACATTTTTGAAGGCCAGGGGTTGGGGAAAAATGGTGATCGTGAACAAGAACTTGGGATTATTGGCCAGGTTCGTGGCCCATAAGGATTTGTCGTGGTGCTCCGTTGGGTCGCTTGGACCCATTTAGCGGTTTTTTATTTTAAAATTTTCAATGATTACACATTATTTTCTAATTATTAAAAATATTAGTTTTTTTATAATGAAAAATATAAATTAGTTTTTCTATAGAAAAAGAATAATTATTAATTAATTGTTTTTAATAAAATAAAATATTTACATATATATATATATATATATATATATATAAAAGTGAAATAATTTATTTTTATATAATTTTTTAAGAAATACGAATAAATAATAAATATTTGAAAAGCAGTAACTTTATTTTACAAAATTTAAAATTATTATTTATTATTATTTTTAATATTCAACCCATTTTGGCTTCCGAGGATCAGACTAGTCACAAGTGGGTCAAATTGACAGACTGATTTTGGAATTTTTTAAATTATAGGGTTAACCTAAATACTTTTAGGTAACCCTAATTACGGATAATGAAAAGATTTTAACCATGTTTTCTTGGACTTAGACATCGAGTCCAACCACGTGAAATCCGTGTGCCTTTTTTTTTTTAACTTTTCTCCAATTTTCATTACCATTTGCATTTTATCTTTGCTTTTCTCCAATTCTTCATTACCATTTGCTGCATGGAAAACAACATGCAATTGGAGTAGAAATCACCCTTAGGAGCTAATAACTAATGGGTATCCGTGTAAGCAAACGGGTAGTCAGATGTTCATATATAATATAAATATTAAAACATATCAATTTGAAATAATATTTATAATAATATATTATTTCAAACTCATTCATGTTATTTTTTATTTAGTAAATTTAAAAATTAAATTAAGTTTGAAAATAATTTATTAAAATTTAAAATAACGAATTAATCTTTAAAGGCTAATGCTAATATTCAATAAATTTTATACATAAATCATAATAAAGTTGAAGTATTATTGTTATTAGAAAATTTCAAACAAATTAATTTAACAAACGAAAAACATACTTTATTTATTTATTTTTGGTTAGACCATGAGGTATTTTGAACGAATCCACATCTCGATAAAGCTTTATCATATAACTGCATTTTGAAAACTCAAACTTGAGATTATTAATTAATATAAAAGAGAGCCCAATCATCCCACTTAAACGATAAATACACTTTTTTTTAAAGCGTAATAAAAAAAAAATAATATGAGTGAACGGATAATGTTTACTTGAGGTAGATGATTCATGATTGGATGAAATGGGCAGTTAGATATTCAATTAACCAATTAATATATTTCTTCCTAACCATATCCATGGGATCATTATGGGATATCGATTAATCCAGGAGTGTAAGCAAACGGGTGGTCAGATGTTCATCTTATCTACAAAAACTACAGCTGTCCGCAACTACACCAACAAACAACACTTGTCTTATTTGTGATCTACAAAAAGAAAAAAAAACGTATGGTAAGTCCAAAAAAAGAAAAGGGGTGTCATGGGACATTCTTGACGATCTTGACCTGGTGCACGTTATTGGTAAGTCCAATCTTGTTTCACATGAGCTCCAACCTAACTCTGGATAATAATAAAAAAATAAATAAGAGAAAAAATAAAGAAAAGAAAATTAAAAAAAGTTTAAACTTAATAAAAAAAGAAAATTTTGATTATATTTTTGTTTTTTTTTTAATTTTATAATAAAAATCAAGAGAATATATATATATATATATATATATATATATATATATATATATATATATATATATATATATATATAGAGAGAGAGAGAGAGAGAGAGAGAGAGAGAGAGAGAGAGAGAGAGAGAGAGAGAGAGAGAGAGTTCTATTGTACATAAAATTTATTTTCTGAAAAATAAAATCATTATCTCAGAGCAAACAAGTGAAGTGGTTCTTGTCAGAAGATACAGAAAGATTCCAACGGGCCAGCCTGAGAGAGAGAGAGAGAGTTCTATCGTACATAAAATTTATTAAAAATAAAATCATTATCTCATAAACAAGGGCGGCGGGCGTCTCTTGTCAGGCATGTGTAGGCATCTCCAACTGTCGCCGAGCGGCCGCCCGGGACAAGTGCCCGCGAATTCAGCCCGCGCCGGCCGAGTTTTCACTTTTTTTAAGGTCTGCCAAACAACAGCGATACAGCGCCGACACTTAAATGATACGGACGCCTGTGGACGACACGGATGAGCCTCGGGGACAGACGACCGATCGACCCAGAGCTACCACAGACGGCCCAGTGCCAAGGCTCGTCTGCCCCTCCCCCGGCCCCTCCCCCCTTCCTAACGCCGCCCCAACTGGCCATATGACCGCTGGGCTACTTACTCCTCCTCCCATCTCTCTGCAACTGGCCACATGACCGGCTGCCTCCTCTTTGTTTTTTCACTTACTTTTTCTCTATAAATACCACACAAATCTCTTTAATTTTTCACTCAACTATCTCTTAATTTTCATACTCTCTCCAAATTCACTTCTTTTCGCCACTCGCTTCCTCATATTCTTTAATACTTCATTTTCTTTCAATCTGCTCTTCATATTACACTTCAGATATTTCCATGCACAAGTAAATCAAGTATCAGCGACTCCAATAGTTCAGCATTTTAAAGAATTTCGGCTCTCGATCTTCCACCGAGAATATTCTCCACCCTACTTTTTCTTATTTGTTTCATTTTTTATTTGATTCATTATTTTATTTTTTTAGCATAATATTTTATTAATAATTTTAATACTGGATATGTAATGCGCATCTTCTTTCATCTACGATATCATTGGTTGAAAACTTAGTTCAAATATATGGAATTTTTGATAGAATAGAAAATAATTTTAGAAAAATAATAAATAAATAAAAGAACGTAAATTTCAGGAAGAAACTTTTACACATGATCAAATTCGCACAAGTCATTTAAAAAGACACAACGAACAATGTAAATTAAGAATAATGTAGATATTAAATTATACGCAATTGTGTGTGAGTTACGAACGCCGTGAAATTTAAAAACATTTTCTTACGATGAACGTGCCATTGTGAAAGTTTATAAATCATTGACACATTAATAAGAAATCGAACAACCTTGAATACGATGAAACTGACGATTATTCAAAACAATTCAAACATCGGGCTTATCCTCAATTCAAAGGCTTCATCCTCGAAAATACTGGCAGCAGATATTACGAAAAAAATTTCAAATGTAACGAGAAAAATTTTAAACAAATATTTCGCGAATTTCGTAGCTTTAAAAATTTGTTTAACATCCGACATTCTCGACATCTTTTAATGCATGTAGTGCTATGTATTATCGTCATTATATGTATAGTGAATGGAGCAAATAAAAGAATAATTTCATTTAAAACAATAAATACTACATAATGGTTCAAATATATTTAACTTTATCAAACGATTTAAATTATAGATGCAGATTCACGATAAAATATTTACAATAACATTGGGATAACGCTCAAATAATAACGTAAAGAATACAGCATTAAAAAGATTGCAAATAAACGACGATCACGCAAAATTATTTCACGTATCGCCGTTGGGTGCACATATTTTAAATTTGATTGTAAAAGACATTAAAACAAGTCGATAAAGATATTGTAAAAAAATTGCAGACATTGCATATAATATTAATTTGTTCCCAAGCAAACATGAATTATATTTTTCTTATCGTCAGAAATCAAGTAAATATTTAAAAGAAAAATATGGTGCTTGGGACAAGACTAACTAGATGAAATTTAGCTTTTACAAAATATTACAAAATATAAAAAAGTAGTACACCATACGAAATTACTATCTAAGAATACTAAATAACGATTTAGACTGGACAGACAAACGATTACGATTGACACATCACATCTTCTACGAGATCTTTTTGAAATTTTTGATACTTCAACAAATATTTTTTGTGTTGTGTATTATCCAACTTCACATCGGCCATTACGCAAATAACTAAGATTTATACAGACTAAAAATTATTATTATGAAATTTTTACTGATACAATTTTGCAATGATAGAAAAATTAAAAATATTGGGAGAAATACCTTTTAATTTATTATATTGGTTTAATTGTGAATCCTAGATTAAGATTTGATGCTTTAGATGAATGGTTGCCAATTATTTACAATGAAGATCAAATAAAATCAAGAAATTAAAAATGAAGTAAATTGTTATTATATATTTTATATAATATTTATAAAGTTAAAAATACTGCAATAATATTAACATAAAAATCATCATCCACTCGCAAAGCCTCCTCATCTTTATAAAGTTCTTAAATGTTCAAAAGTTAGAGTAAAAACGAACAACTAGTTCTCCAAATAATTACAATGTATATGCGATGGATATCTCAAATACAGTAAACAATTTCATTCAAGATGTAATGAAGATTTTTGATATTTTAATTCATGAAAAAACAACAAATTAAATACCCTGTTATCTATTATCAAGACGCGATATTAACCGGTGCCTCGCGAGTACGCCTCATCTAAGTCGCTTTTAGTGCAAAGCAAGATTAAGTAGCAGCATTTAATTATTACCTCAAGAATCGTTCAGCAAAGGGATGTTTAAGACGGAAATAATGACAAGAGATTGCATGATCATGTTCGAGAAGTCGATTAGCGGCCGACACAGAGAACTTAAAAAATATCAAGACATGAATCTGATCCAAGATACCCCACAATTTAAAATAACGACAAAATATTTTACCTAAATGTGTATATCAGATTTTTTATTTTCTTACAATAAAAGTACAAACGATCGACAACAAGAAAGTACAACCCAATGTGACGCACCCTATTTCAGAATGATGTAAACTTTCATACATTTAAACGAATTATATTCGATTAATAAAATTTTAAATGATGTATTTTTTATTCTCAATCGTTTTAAACTTTCATTTCCTTTTATTTAACTAATACACTTAAATAAAAACCTACACTATGGCGCTTGAGGCGCTTTTGGCTTGCTTTTATTATCGGGCCTCCTAAGTGGGCCTATAAACTGCAGGCGGCTAACTGCTTGCGCCTGCGGTCGTACAGTTCTGCGGCTCGCGGTCGAATGGCCTAAAAGCCCCATGACTCGCCTGGCCACGGCCGGCCGCCAATGAGCTCGCGGCCACCACCCTTTAACCGGCCGCCTGCCTCGTCCCGTCAGGGCCAGCCCAGATAAAGCCCATTCCTGCCGAGCGCCGGCCCGCAGCTCGCCCCGGCTCGAGACGCCAAGATGCTGTTCATACTTCATATCAAGGACCAAATGTCAGAGAGGAACGACTCAAAAGATATTTTTGGAATTTTATAATATCTAGGGTTAACATAAATAATTTTGGGTAACCCTAATTACGTATAATGGACGTAGACATTATATCCAACCACATTAAATCCAAGTACATTTTTCTTTGCTTTTCTCCCATTCTTCATTATCGGTATCTGGTTCGTCTGTTCTCTGGGGTATCAGAGGTCTAATATAAACCTACAAAAAGTAAGGGATGCGGCAGTGGTGTGTTGACCGTCTCTCTAATGCTTAAGTTAGCAAAAAGAAAAGAAGAGGAAGAGGAAGATGGGAAAATCAAAGACAAAATGTAACACCATGAAAATACCCTAACAGTTTTATAACATGTTCAAGGTGTAAAATAAATTAAATTATATTTTCTTTTCCGTATTTAAAACTACTAAAAACAAAAATGATAAAAAACCTTAAATTTTACAAGAGCCAAATAATTTTGGTAAAATGTCAAATGATAATTCATGGTCATAAATGAAAGAGTGTAAATGTTAAATGAAATGAAATGAAGTGAAATGAAAGTGAAATGAAGAGTTAAATAAGAAAAATGGGGAAAATAGGAATTTATAAAAAGTGTTTTTCAAACAAACAAGGCCTTATGAAGACTTAAGGCTTAAGACCAAATTGTCTTGTAAATGTCATTTCTCACATTTGGCAAAAAGGGAAAGAGGAGAAAGGCTAGGCACATTCCCAATCTCTAGAAAAGAGAGGGGATTTCAGGATTTCTTTCTCCATGTAAATTCAACGACATGCTTGATCAACAAGAAGAAGGAGGAAGAAGGAAAGCGAAGAATCAAGATTTAAGTATTTAAAATCCAAACCCTAACCCTTTCTACTGCTGCTTAATAAAAACCCTAAACGTAGAGTGTTGTTTTGAAATGTTGTAGTTCGTTCTTGGGTTGTATTTGCAAGTATTCTCGTATGGTATTATGGTTCGATTAGTTAAGTTTGAATTAGAAAAACCCTAGCTTTGTGTAAAATGAATTTTTATTTGTTTATTTTAGTTTTGGGGGTTGCTCTAAACAGTTATATTATGGTTTGGATTGTTGTTGATGAATTTTTGTATAAAGGAAATGAAGTTTCAAAGGAGTTGTTGTCAAAAAAATTTCAAAACCCCTATTTTTGTTTTGGCTATAAGTTAAGTTATAATCATCCAAATTTAGTGATTTTAATTAGTAAAGAACCATAAAAGCTAGAGCTACAAATGTATAGAAGGGACCAGAAGCAAATTGTAACCTCCAAGGTTCTAATATAGCTAAAGGTAAGTTTCTGTGTAGATAATGGGTATGCTCGTTGTAATGGTAGCTGTTGTTTTGGTCGTAGTTGAGTTTCACTCATCCAAATCAAGAAATGATTCAAAAATTTTAAACTGGTAGTTCTGTAGAAAATAATTTACTCAAGGAAGTGTATAATTTGTACTCCCAAAGTGCCCGTAAACCGTCGAGCGGAGGCTACGCAAGAATAATCAAGTTGCAGTACCAGAGTGCCCTGATGTAAAAAAATAAATTGAAGCCATGATCCAAATTCATATTCCAATTGGAGAAGAAACCTTAGAACCATATATTCAAATTAGTAGAAGGAACAATAATAATTTATGATTTAAGACCCTCGAAATCGGAGAATAATAATATGTAACCGGAGCGAAGCTGGCATGCTACCGCTTGGCATTAAAATGTCGTGAACTCGAAGCTCAGTGATCCAAACACACATTCCACCTCACTAAAAATATGGCCTCATGTGTCCCCCGTGTACCAAGTGAAGGTATATTTCGTGGCAGACATCAACCCTGTAATAAAAATCCTAGAATAAATGCACAACCGATTTTTTTGTCGTTTTGATAGTAGACATATTTGTGATGGATTGGGGGTTAGTGACGAGGAAGCTTGACCCAAGAATGGATTCCAAGAATAGGGGAATCAAAGTTGTTTGCACAACCTTGGGTTTGTTCTCACTCTCCTTCCTTGTTTCATTTTCAGAGCCGCTTTGGGACAAAATAAATTCAAAAGGTTTATGAATACATGTGTGTCTAAGTCACCATAAATGAGAATCGTTTGTTCCTCCACTTCTCTCTATTTCTTAAAATGCTTGAAGGATTAAAGAAATAAGTGGGATTTATTGAAACAATTTCTAAGTATAAATTGCATATTAATTTGTTTTAAATCGATTTTGATACAACTGATCTTAAACGAATCCGCATTACGAAAATTTGCATGAGTATTAAACCAAGTATTTGGATATAAATGTATATACACTATTGTAAATTGCTATGAATGATTTGAGCGCTCTTAATTGAATGCGTTAACCGCTAAATTCAGGTTAAGGATAAATTGGTGTACCAATAAGACAAATGAACAAGACCGAAGGTCGAACGTAACGACGCGGTCACTGATCCACAAACCCAATGGGACACACTCCAGATGTTCACTTAAATGATTTTTAATAACCAGCCAAGAAATTCCGCTGAGATCAGACGCATTATAAAAATTTTTATACCTACCCGCAATTCTTAGCCGATCGCGCGCACCGCCATCCCGTGCACCGAAAGCATAGATTAAATTCGCTTAAGGGCAAAATGAAAAATAAATTGTGAAATGTATGATTTGTGTTTGAATGATTTATTGCATATGAAACTTCATGATTGAAATGACCAATGAATTGTAATTTGAATGTATACGAAATAAAAATATACATATATGTATCAGGTCGCATCGTCATTGAAAATTATACAAAGGCATCGATTTAGAAAAATGCATGATTTACTTAAACTGAAATGAAGAAAGACATGTATAAAACCACTAGGCATGAAAATGCTTAGCGCGTTGTTTTATCATCGCGCAAGTACCGAGTGAACAGGTACAAAGGAAAAGACCGCGCCGATTCGTGAGTCAACGCCGCGCCTCACGTAGTCAAGTAAAGCTCGACCCCGCATTCATGAAATATATTTGACACTTTTTGGACAAACTCTGATTTTGTTTTGTAAATATTTTGGTATTGAAAATGGCTTATAATGTCATAATGTATAAAGGTGGTAAATAGACCAAATGGGCATGTAATATCATATTTAATGGAAAATGTGTATTGAAAAAAAAATGATGGACCCCCTTTAAGTTGAATTAGTATATACAAATATAGCCATAAAGAAAATATCATTTACAAATGAGTATCGGGAAATGTATTTTACCGACAAAAGAAAATGAATTGATTCAAAGAGGACCACGCCCGTGATCCGGGCTCGC
The DNA here is from genome assembly GCA_016808115.1 of Tetrastigma voinierianum. Lineage (NCBI taxonomy): Eukaryota > Viridiplantae > Streptophyta > Magnoliopsida > Vitales > Vitaceae > Tetrastigma > Tetrastigma voinierianum. The sequence continues at coordinate 64,369 of JAEQBH010009599.1, read as the reverse complement.
CCCGGTCTGGGTATGCGGGCGAAATAGTCACACAAAAAAGAACTGTGATTAGCCCGCTTGAAATTTCCTTCCTCTTAGTTGCACCCGCCCGGGCCGCAACCCTAGGAAGGCGCCAAGACAGGGGGCACATAACCTGCGTTCGTAACTCAAAAGGCCAAGCAGTGATAATCGGGTTCGAAATGGTCTCTGGAGCAAGGAAGGCAGACTTTACCATCGAAATCATAAGATTATCTTTCCAAAAATCAAAGACAAATTTGAGTATAAAACAAGAACCCCCCACGGGTGAAGGTATGCAATTCCCTCTATGCAATCCTAATTGTCTAACTTTCTTCTTCTTCTCCATCCTGGGTCACGACTTACATCCGAGAGGCGCACACTCGTCGGACTCGCAGTTTATACTCAAGGGGCTGTCGATGCCTCGTAGATAAACGATCCAAAATAAACAATTGGCGCCGGCTCTATGGGAAGCTTAATAAAAGTCTCTCGACGACGTGTCGCAAGCGGCTAAACTTCCAACCCATTCTATGCCAACCCCTCGCTACCCAAAACGCTTTCAACTCCCCATTCCACATCTGATTCGTCCGTGGCGCAATCGCAATGTTACAACCCTGAACTAATCGCCAGAAAAATTCCACTCTCCATCGGGTGTCGAACACGGAGAGAAAGCAGAAGAACAAGCAAGAAACACGAAGGGAGTTGCAAAGTCATGTCAACGCTTATAAAGGTGAGAATGACCAACGCGCACTCGTGATCTATAAGTCGCGAATCCCAGAAAAGCAGATTATCAATAAAGCTCTCTTTAAAGCATTCTATCAATCTTTCAATACCCCACCTACAAAAGTCCAATTTCCCACCGGGCACTTTCAAGTCTGGGATGAGGCTACCAAATGGTCGGGCACTCTCTTAAAGACCGATGGTGGCTCTAAGCCCCGCTGTGAAGTACTAACAAAGACCAAACTCGTGACTCTAAGCCCCGTGGACACCTCAAAAGGCCGACTCGGGCTCTAAGTCACCGGGCACTTTCAAAGTCCGCCAGATGAGGCTCCTCGCAAATGACCCGCACTTTCCAAAGACCAAATTATGGCTCATAGCCTACTGGCACTCACAAAATCCAAATATGGTTATCGGCCCCCACCGGCATCTAAAAACCTGCACGGTCAAGGTCCCATTGCATTTTTAAAAAAAGTCCGTATACGAAGTTGTCAGCTCATCGGGGCATTTAAAAAATAAAGTCCGGGTATGGTTGCTACCCTACCGACATTTTTAAAAAAAACACAGATATGGTTGTTGTTCTGCTGTCATTTTTTTTTTAAAAGTTCAAATATGGTTGTTGTCCTACTGACATTTAAAAAAAAAAGTCTGGGTATGGCTGCTACCCTACCGACATTATTAAAAAAAAGCCCATATATGGTTTTTGTCCTGCTGGTATTTTAAAAAAGTCCAAACATGATTGTTGTCCTATTGGCATTTAAAAAAAAAAAATACAGATAAGACTAATATCCTGGTGGCACTTGTAAAAGTCCCGGCATGGTCAAGCACCCTACCCAAGACTTTCAAAAGACCGTAGAGATGAGACTCCCAAACTCGCCGACATCTCTCTTAAAGACCGATGTGGCCTCTAGCCCGCAGCATTTTCAAAGTCCGATGAGGCTCCTAGCCACCGACACTTTCTCAAAAGACCGCACAGACTCTAAGCCCACCGGGCACTCTCAATGTCCGTGATGAAGCCTCCACCGACCGCCACTTTCAAAGACCCAAACGTGGCTCCAATTTATCAAGGCATTTATCAAAGTCCGCATGTGGCGACAATCGCTAGCACTTTCAAAGTCCAAATAAGGCTCCCCAACCGGTACCGTACTCAAAAGGCCGTACTTCAGGCTCTAGTTCTCCCGTTTCTAAGATCTTCAAAAGTCCAAACTTTAGGCTCCCAAATTCGCCCAAGACAAGTTTAACATAACAATGGCTTTTTACTTGTGAACTAGAGCACATGTCCAAAACGATGCCTTGCCTGTTGGCCCATGTGCAAACCCTTGCTATGATGCACCTTGGAGGCCGTTGCTTTAATGGTCGCTGATCAAAGGCACCTAGGTTCGAAAAAGAGCTCGCGGAAATGGCCGGCTAAGACCCAACTTGTCGAGACCTTCAAAGCCCACTGCATCCATGTGGCAACCAGCCAGCTGGTGCTGGGACATATCATCCTCTCCCTACCGACTCACTAGAGACGGGTCCACCCAATCCTCGAAGCCTCTGGGCCCCGCGACAACCCTCGGGGATTCGGGTCCAACCCTTCTCTTTTTTCTCACCGCCTGGGGGCGGTGGTCAAAGTGAAGTCTTGGCCCTCAAAGGTGATCGTGATTGGTCGACGGCGCTAACCAAAGCCCTTTGGCCATCCCGCCAGCCTCGCCGACCCCACTCGGGAAGAGCTGACCCGGATTCGACTTCAAAAAAGATTAGCAAGAACAAATGTTGACCCGACGACCTCCGAAACCGACCGGGATGACTGCGGCACGAAAGAAAAGGCCGCAGCCTAATCCCTACCGCTTTCATCGACAAGAGGAGCTCGTCAAGGCCTCTCTCTGATCTCGAGCACCGATCGTGGATGTTGAGAACATGCGTCACACACGCTGCCAGATCCAAACACGCGTTTCCACATCGCGACCATTCCGTAGATCGATAATCGACTCTCGTGAGTCCCTTTAAGTAACCTGCCCTCCAAATTCGGGTTACCTGAAGCACGTAATGGGAAATGGAAAATTGGGACGCAACAATATGCCCAAAAACCCAATTTTATTAATATATGCCAAATAGCTACATGGCAACCAAGACAAACATATCCAACAACTCGTGGATCCTCATAAGAATATCCGTATTAAATGTAATAGCTAGTTACAATCGAAAAGGAGAATAAAAAATGCCAAAAAGGAAAATCAAAAAGCGCCGTGAATCATAAAAGGCTGAGATGAAAAAGAAAAGAAGGGGAAGAGGAAGAGGAAGAGGAAGAGGAAGAGGAAAAGGAAAAGGGGAAAATAAAAAACAAACAAGAATCTGTATTAGCCCGCTTGAAATTTCCCTTCCTCTCGCCAAGGCCAACCGTCGCGCAACCCTAAGACTCAACATGTGGGGCACGTAGCCTCGCCTCTCTAACTCTAAAAAGTGGGGTAAGCAGCGATAATCAAAGCCCCTTATCCATGACCTCCGACTGATCTACGCAAGGCCAAACGAAGAATTCGAAAAGCGTGATATTAGCGCAGGGTAGTTCTATACGGGCGCCCCGATGGGTCAACACAGGCAACATCTTCAAACACACAATATCTATAAGCAACAAGCGGTTGCAGAAACTTCTAAAAGACTTCACCCACCATCGCGTTCACCTTTGTTGTCCTAGAGAAGAATTGGCCAATGGAGGATAAGCTAACTAAGAGAAATTCGTTGGAAATCGAGAGATTTCGTCACCCACCGTCATATATATAGGTAAGTTCCTAAGGCTCACAAATACAACTACTCTGAACAAAGTATTTTCTAAGAACATGCGCCTCGAACATATGCGCATTAATCACCTCCAACCCCCATACAATCCTGCCCTAACACACAAAGATTTTCCCCGCCTAAGTCGCATTTATATTCCGGGGACTGCTCGGCGGCATTAGGAGTACCATGGATTTGGGCCCAAAACCCAATATCCAATGTGGGGACCAAGATCCACACAGCCCATCGGGCCTCGATTCAAACCCCAATATGGCCCAAAACAACATGTTACCTCAAAATCATACAGGAGTTATTCAGACGAAAAGGACTTGCATCCCGCCTGAAGTCCCAAGTCCCCCCAATCTGTCAGTCTCCGTCATTCCAAGATATTCTCATCCACGAATCTCTGGGCTCATCACGTCCTCAAAGCAATATTCCCAATAAGAGAGAATTAAGATTGATAAGCGAGCCACGATCATCAAGTCGGTGATATTATCTCTCCAAAATCAAGGAGAATCGATTCCCAATACACGAGAGATTCTACCACTGAAATCAGAAGATTATCTTTCCAAAAATCAAAGATAAATTAGAGTATAAAACAAGAACACCCCACGGGGTGAAGGTAAGCAATTCCCTCCATGCAATCCTAATTGTCGAACTTTCTTCTTCTTCTTCTTCATCCTTTTGTCGACTTAAGTATCGGGAGAGGCTACGACATTAATCGCTGCTCGAACCCCCTTTTGCAAGTTTATCAAGGCCACTATACCTCGAGATCAAACGATCTCAGTAAATAAATATTCATTACCATTTTCTTCATAGAAAACAAGAGTTGGAGTAGAATTCACCCTAGGAGCCAATAGCAATGGAAAAGGGAAGGAGTGTGCTGAACAAACAACAGCTCTGCCGAACACAAAGGAAAACGTTTGGCAACGTGACATATATAATAAGAGAGAACTGACACGTACAGGGCTGATGCATTATTTATATATACTCATTTTTCATAAACTTGCCGAACAAAACTCTTATTGCTCTGAAACTTTGAATTGCAATGGAGGGAAAATGGAGTGGAGCACATAAATCGCGGCCGGACAAACGGAATCAACGTTCGCCTGGCGGAAAAAGGAGAAGGTCCAATCATTCTCTCTTCCTCCACACGGCTTCCCCGGAGTTTATACCTCCTGGCGCCACCAGCTCCACGCCTCGCCTCTCTCGCTACCGAGCAGCGGCCACGGTGACCGACACCCCAGCCGATATTCACAGCCACACTTTACATTAATGTCATCGGCGACCTTATCGGAGTCCTCGGCGCCGATGCTGCGTTCGTGGTGGGCCACGATTGAATTTGGCATCTATGCCTTCCACCCTAATAGAGTGAAGGTCTGGTGAACCTTAGTGTTAGCTTTTCTCCCAGAACTGCCATGATTCGGGCCGGTTGAGACCTTCCGCTTTGTGTGAGACGAATTCCAGGTTATACGATGCTTTTGTGGATTTCTTAGTTTCATTTATAATATATACCAAACCCATCTATTGAAGGAAATATTTTACTACTGCAGGAGCCTGGAGCCATTGAAACTGAGTTTGCTGAGATTGGGATTAACAAAGTTCTAAAGTATATTCTCACTTCGTTACCGGTTGGTCCATTCTATCTGTCAAAAGGAAAAGCCTTAAAGGGAAAAAATATTAGCCTGAAAAATATGGAAGTGGGGCAAGTTTAAAAACTTTTATTTGAGTAGGGGCAATATAATAAAAAAAAATATTTAAATATTTTTTAACTATAACTACAGCAAAATTCTAAAAGTCAGTAGGGGCCGCCAGTGATCCCAATTACCTTACCCTCTCAGTTGTCTGAGGATGAACTTCAATGTTATAAAGCTACTCCAATATGAGAGGCCTCAGGTTTCAGGAAGTTTAAACCTACCACAGGCTCTTTGGTACCTATATGTTGTCTCTCCCCAATCTTATTTTCATTATTAATTAATTATCAAAATGTGTGTGTCTGAATTATCATGGTGACTATAGTCATTGTTACCTTATTTCTTTTCTGCATGCAGACGTTGGAAACTCATAGTGAACTGGATGACTTAGACCAGGGCTACTTAGTTCCAGCCAAGTTTATAGTGGGCGACTTAGACCTTACTTACAATACCCCGGCTTCAGGGAAGCTATGAACTTTGATGTGATGAAGAAACATGTACCGCTTTTGGAGGATGTACGTAGTTATAATGGAAGGAGTTGATCATTTTATCCCCGGAAGAGAAGGCAAATGAGATCAACCAACTCATCTATGACTTCTTTGGAAAGTTCTGATTCCTGTTTTATCTCCATATCTATTTCATCCATTGTTTATGAGTCATCTATGACTTTTTTGGAAAGTTCTGATTTCTGTTTTATCTCCTTATCTATTTCCTCCATAGTTTATGAGTAATAATAAGTGGGTGCAAATGTTTGAATATGTGGGAACTTATTTGGGTCATGTGCTTCAACTGCATGTGGCACATCAGTGATTGTGGTTTAATTATTCCCATCTTCCAAGTTATTCCCCTTAGGTTGCGTTTGATAATTATTTTAAGAAAAGTTCATATGTTCAATAATTATTTTTAAGAAAAGTTTATATTTTACCTTAGAAAGGGGAAAATTTTCCTCTTATTGTATTACTATAAACCCCTCTTAACCAAATAAATGTTTTGTAAAGCCGTGATCTCAGCCTCTTTTAATTATATGGTTGTGTTTTGATCTTTTTAAATCAATTCTTTAACCTTGATATGAAGTCTTCAGACTGCAGATTTGTTTGATCTCGTAAAGGGTGATTGTCACATCACATAAAAAATAGGAGAAAAAATCTTGAATATATAAGTATGAGCTTTAAATAAAAGTATGAATGCTCTAAAGTGATATGTTCTTGAGCCCAAAAGGAATAAGGAAACATATTTAACACCTGCAAATTATTGAGAACATAAAATATGATGTTTTCAAAGATCATTTTTTTTATTTTAATTTTAGGGCAGTTTCAAAAAATAATCATACAAACATGTAAGATGATTAAAAATAAAACATTAGATATAAAAATTATTTTTAAAATATTACAAATAGATTAAAAACATTTCAGATTTCTAAATGGATTTTTGTTTCACAAAATATCAAGAAAAAATTTGTTTTACTCACAACTATACTTTGAAAAATCATGAATATCTTATTTCATTTATTAGATTAACAGTAGATATGTCCTGAAAACAATTCAAAAGTATATATCATCATGCATGCATGCAAGTTCTCATAATTGGCAAACCATTTATGTTGTAGGAAATAGATCCAAGCATTAAAGTTGAAGTCTACACGCTGTTATATACATAAAACAGCACAATAAAAAGGAAAAAAAAGAAGAACAATTACTTACAAGCCACCACATTGAAGTTGATTCACATACAACATCTCAATACATTGCTATTGGGAATTTTCTCCACTTTATTTGAACTTAGTATTACTTAGTATTAGGTGGCGTTTGTTTTTGGCTTTTTAGTGAAGGCAAAATAGTTTCTCAAATTGCTTATATTTTAACTTTTCATAATATATTGTTGAAATTTTTAAACAATTATGAAATGAAAATTCGATAAATTTATTTAGAAAAGTCTCATATTTCAAAAAACACGAAACACCACCATCGTCTAACATGGAAAAGAAATCAAGAAGACTTCTCACTCATCCACTCTGCAAAAATGAATCAACCTTAATACTTAATCAAGATCATTTAATGACAAGTTCTAAAAAAGTTATATTCAATATTAAGTAAAAAAACAAATGCTACATTAGTCTCCTTCATGTTGCATAAGCAATAAAATTAACATGGAAAAGAAAGAAGGAAACAATTTGACATAACTTCCAATAAACAATATGCATTTTTAATAGGTTCAGCTATAAAAAATTCATTCTCACATAAGAATGAGTTTTACACCGTTAGACTCGTTCTCATATAAGAACGAGTTTTTTATAACTGAACCAATTTTTAATTGAGTTGTTCTCAAATTTTCTGTGCAATATTTTGGGCGAATAAATATAATGGGTTAGGCCATTAAATATTAATTAATTTACCATTTGGTCATTTGGAACATGTTTAATTTACTTCATGTCTCGTTCATTAATGTATTTGGAATTTCATCATCGTGAAAATTAAATCCTACCTTTATTAGAATTTTGATTTCTATACTAATATGTTTTAGCTTCATAGCTGTCTATTTTTAATTCTTATTCCCATATCTGGAACACGCCATTAGGATTCAAGATGTGCAAGTTCAGATTCACTTGGGTAAGTAAACTTAGTTATCTAATTAATAACCATAATAGACAAAGAAACTAATTAGGGGAAAACAATGGATATTTCACACTATAGATTTCCCCCTTAGAGCTCATCTTTCCGCAAAAGAAAAAAAAAGGAATTTGACAATATATAACATTATATTATGTAGGATCGAAAGATCACATACGGCAAATCGTGTAACTTTATATAATAATATACGATAATATGTGATATTATATAATATAAAAATATTTGGTTAAAAGATATTAAATAACCCTAAATTTGTGAATTTAATATTTCCTATTTTTTGCTTGAAAAATAACCCATTTTAAACAAAATGTCACATTGTTTCTTAAAAAAATGGTTATTTTTGCAAGAAAATGAAAATGACATTTTTGTAGCCAAAAATTGAAAAAGCGTCAATTCTCCAAAATTGGGTTTTGAAAAGGTCTTTTAATCAAATCATCTCAAAATATAATATAATAAACACTTCAGTCACTGTGTAAATGTGCCAAAATTAACATAAGGATACGAGATAATAAAATCTATATATCTAGGTTATGCAAAATGGAAAGATACAGAAAAAGAATATTTATGAAATGGAAAAGAAAACAAAGATAGATTGTAATTACCTGTAACAAGAGCAGTACAAAGTGAAGTATGATATCTATTCGATTCCATTCATACTTGACTTGTGGGATATGCGATATCTTGTGCCAATCTTTTCCAATATCCTTCTGGTAGCATTGTTTTAGAATAGGAGAATCACTGATGTCTAATTCCTGCAATGTTGTCCTCCTGACCACGTGGTTCGGCAGCGTATGGTCAAGTGTATGAGACATGGCATTATTTCCATTGTTTCGCTTCCCATTGTTTCCATTCACCCATTTCATAGAAATTCAATCGCTTCAACTTTGGGAATACAATTGTTGATGATAATCCCAAAAACTCGTCACCTATGTACTTCACACTTTCTACTTCGCTTATCACCAATTCTTCAAGGAAAGGCAGTCGTCCTAAAGGAGGCAAACATGGACATGCTCTACAGGCGGCGAGGCTAAGGTTTTTCAGTTTGGTTAATGAAGACATGACCATCATCCAGTTGGGCCACTCTCTGTCACCATAACCGTATATGGTCAGAGATTTCAAGTTTGGTTGGGGTTGTAAAGCTTCAGCTACACCCATTGTCCCCTCCTTATGATAAAACCAAAGTGACAAAGGAGGGAGATGTATCTTATTTTTCAATTTCGCTTCATCTGCTTCTACTGCATCTTTCACTTCATCCAACTCTTCAATATGAAGACTTCCTCTGAGGCTGATCAAGTTTCCCAAATCTCCTATTTGGCATTTATCACCGCCATCACTGCTTACAATTAATCGGTCCAATGAGTGAAGAGATTTTAATCTTCCAATTCCTTTTGGCAAGTCCTTTAGTTGAGCAGTCATGGAATTTTGAAGATGCCTCAGATTAACCAACTTACCCATTTCCGAGGGTAGTTTTTTAAGAGATAGACATCCACTTAGATTTAAGGTTTGCAAATTATATAAGTCACATATCGTTTCAGGCAAACATTCCAGGTTCACACAACTTGACAGATTAAGATATCTTAGATGTATCAATTTTTCCACCTTCTTAGGAAGTTCCTTAACCAACTCATGGTCTCCCAAATCCAATGCCCGGAGACATCTCGCTATCTTAACGGATTAGGTAGGACTTGATCAATGCTAGAAAGGCCTGTAGACTGAACTAAGAGGGTGTGTAGATATTTCAATTTAAAAGTAGAGACACAATTAGGAGTACCCCCTCGAACAATTAAGGTAGCATGATGAATATTTTGGATTAAGGATAATTCTACGCTCCCTTCTTTTTGGTTGTCATTGTCAACCTCCATGATAAAGCATTCATTCTTAGTAAAAAATTAAGCAAAATCATGCGCTATATCATGCATCTTACATATTATTATATTACCATCATCATCTTTCTCAAAATCTTGGAAGAAAGACCGAGCAGCTAAATGCTCGAAGTACTCTCTACCAACTGTCTCCATCTCTTCATGACTTTTGTCCAAGTTGAGATAGCCCCAACCTGTCGATTTCAATAATAGTCTTTTGGAAACACAGCACAGAATAAGAAGCAGCTTTTAATTGGAGGGAGGAGATCATAATAACTCAACAACAAAGCAGGGGAAATGTCTCTTCCAAACACACCCAATTGCCATACTTCACTATTCATTATTCAAAATAGCCTCCCACTCTTCGTTACTGTTTTTTGAACGCATGAGATTCCCTAAAGTTTTTATAGCAAGTGGCAAGCCCTTTTACCAATTTCTTTTAATTCTTCCTCTTTCTCCCCACTCTTTTCAGAATGGAATAATGCCCAAGATTGCTCGGGAGGAAGCTCCCCCAAGGGATGCTTGTACGTGGTTCTCACCATCGTAGCAACGCTCTCTTTACGTGTGGTCACTAGAATTTTACTTCCTACTGCACCGCTGGTGAGAGTATTCTTCATCTGATCCCACAACTCTCAGATTAATTTATGAATATATGGACTAAGCATAATCACTATGTACCCATGGTTCATCTTTTTTCTTGTTTTGATAAGCCCATTAAATCAAATCCCAATTATCCTTTGTGTTTTATATATATATATGAGTAAATAGAACCCTAGAATTTGACAAATGGTTTTATAGAACACACTTTAGAAAGAAGAAAAAATTCATCTTCAATCCTAATATTTCTTTGATCTCATCCCTTATAGATTTATAGATTTTATAATTAACGCCATCTAATACCCTGATCCATATCATGCATTTATTTCTATATACATGAGATAAAATGGCTGTGTGAATATATTTATTGGGTTTTTTAATTATTGATTAATTATTTTTGGAATTAATAAATACTCTTAATTTTTACAAAATAATTTAACAATTAGTATGAGAGCGGCTTTATTTGATAATAAAGCTATCAAATTTATTTTTCTGCGTTTTATGGTTTCTGTTCCTTTTGTTATCGATCTCATCAGATCATGGCGCTGCCAGATCGACTACTGAATCGACGCCACCCTTCAGATGAAAGAGCAATTACGGTTCTTTGATTAGACTTTAGAGGAATGCAAATTAGAAATATGTGGAATATAAATAAAGATCTTCATTGGTAATAAAATAATAATAAACAAAATTTTAATTGATTTGACGCACAAGAAATAAAGTGACAATCATCCTTGTCAATAATAAAAATTTGTTTTTTATCCGTTTTTTTTGTTAGCAATCAATGCCACTTTATATCTTGTTATATAATTTTATTATTATTATTATTTTATTTTATTGATACGGTATTTTCTATCTTTAATTGAAATCATTTTTATGATGCATTCATTTGATTCTCACATCCAGAAAGTTGTGTTTTCTGCCTGAAATATTTATTTATTTATAAATCTTTTGCTTCATTAATTATTGGGATGCTAATGGAAAGTATAAAATTAGAAGCAACTAGAATGTATCCCCCATTAAATATTAAATTTGTTTTTTGGAATAAAATTCTAATTTTTAACCCACCTTATGTAATATTTTATTATTTTCCTTTATACATATTAAGCTTTAACAATTTATTATTATGAAACAATATTATGGATGTCCATAAACTCTTCATTAATCCGATATTACGCACATCGAACATACATCGACGTATACAAGCTACGAACGCAGTTACGCATTTTATATGCACACACACGTATTCTCACGTATTAAACCCTATAACAGTGAGCCTTGTACGACTCATAATACACACGGGGTTTAGTCGCAAATATCTCCCATGCTTCTTCTATATATCTCGCCTCTCTCGTTTCTATTTTATAATACTGCTATCAAAGACGAAGCTCATTGGATTTTCAAGAAATATATTGAAGGTATATCGAGGTGTGTTCATATGCACCATCTCTTTTTATTTTACAATATTATTATCTTATCTAATATTTTTCATATATCTATAATAGTATTATTATGTCGAATCTGGAAATTGGAATTCTCAGGGCTCTCGATATCACTGAAAGAATTCTCATTATGGATACTAGATGTCGAAATCCATCTAGATGCAAATGGTCTTGGAAATACAATTAAAGAAAAGAATGCTGAACATCCATTCAAGAAAAGCCAGCGATGATTTTCTTCTCACATCACCTTCATGATGATCGGTTCTCAATGCCCTCACCGTAAAGGATCCACTTGTTATGTGGGAATGCTTAAAAGGAAAGGTATGAACATCGTGAGAACCAGAATTCTCCCAGCCGCTATGACTACGCATTCAGATCGCAAAGATTTTTTAAATCAAGGAAATAGTATAACTCAAAGAATATTTAGAATCGCTCTCAATTACAATATGTGGAGAAAATTACTGATGAGGACATGTTTGAGAAAACATTCTCCACTCTTCATGCATCCAATGTGCTCCGCAGTTAAAGAATATCGTGAAAAAGGCTTTAGGAAATATTCGACCGATTTCATGTCTTCTGCGGGCTCTGAACAAAACAATGAGCTTTTGATGAAAATCATGAGGCTCGGCCCAACTGTTCTACCCATTCTAAGTGAATGCGTGAACATATCACCCTTATAATGGACAGGTCGAGGTCATGTCACGGTCGCGGGTCGCTGGTCATAGTTACCGATGAGGATATGCCGGAGAAAACATTTCCTCCACTTTTCACGATCCAATGTGCTCCCCGCAAGCAGCACATCGCGGAAAAGGCTCTTTAGGAAATATTCCTAATTGATCTCATGTCTTCGCGGGCCGAACAACAATGAGCTTTGATGAAAATCGCGAGGCCTCCAACCGTTCGGCCCATTCTCGGGCGAACGCAAGAACATATCACCCTTTATAATGGATAAAGTCGCAGGCCGCCGTCATGGTCGTGGTCGCTGGCCATAGTCGTAGGTCGCGTGGCCAGGACGACGTGGTCGCAATAGTTGGCAATGATACGACTAAGTAACTCCAAGAATGTGTCGAATATCAAAAGGGGGAAGAATATTGAAAGCGTGACAACAAAAGTGGTGAAAATAGCAAAATGGTGACAAATTTATGCTATCAAGCCGCGCATGAAAGCGCCATCGGGTCAGCGCACTGCCGTACACTAAAACATTTGCTGATCTCTACCAAGAATTGCCAAAAGAAAGATAAAAAAAGCTAGAGAGACAAATTCTTTGTTTCTAAGGATGAGTAGAGTGTTGATCACGACCTTTAATGATACGACTCCATCCGGGATGTTGTCGATTCTTTATTCACCGCTTAATATTTGAAACTTGTTTCAGGATGAAAATCTCCCAAAAAATAAAATATTTCTCAAGCTTATATTTAATGATTTGGTCCCATCGTTATAAATGCCGTGATTCACCTAATAATGAAAGTTGTTTTTGTTATGTGTTATTTTATGATTTTCTTATTATATATTCTGCGTTTCTCATGAAGAATATGGAAACTCATCCGTGATCCTAATCTAAGTGGATTACAATGATATGTGTCTCAAGTAGATATGCATCAACGCATAGTTCTTACTTAAGGATAAAAATTTTCCTTTAATAATGCAAGGATTAGATGTGAATACAATATCTGTGAAAAAATTGATCGAGGGCTTCTAAGTAGAGCTAATATATTGTTACCCTGAGGAACAAAAATTCATAATATGATGCATTATATTCTACAAAGTCTCAAAGAAATTAATTGAGCTCAAATATATTCGACGGTGGATATCGCTATCGAGACTACGAACAGAAGACAACACTAAGCATTTATATATTACCAACATTGTCTCTAAGAAAAAATATATTTGAAAATGACACTGCTTTTCCTCCGCTCATACTACACAAACATAAGCACAATCAGGCATTACGCCACAAGAAACCGTAAGTTTACTAATGAAAATAATTTTATTGTTCGGGCATGACCCATCGGGGGATTGCAGATCCCGGATCTATAATGATGCGGAGAATCATTAAAAATTCAAGTGGGCATTCACAGCATATGTTCATACACAAAACATTAAACGCCTTCAATTGATTGCAAGGCCATTACTAATGAGGACGAAGCTCCCAACTTCTCGCTCAGCCATGCTATTTTGCATGCAAGAAGACTGGACTCGTATACCAACAAAATTATCATGAGTTCTCTCCTTTACAATTAAGGTCGAGAACCAAATATTTCCCATCTAAGCGTGATTTGGGTGCGCTGGTGATATGTTCCCGATTACTCCACTACAACGCACTAAGACGGTCCTCAAAGAAGATTCGGAATATATGTTGGATATGAATCTCCATCGATAATCAAATATTTAGGGAGTATATCGAATCGAGATTTATTTACTTCGCCGTTTTTTGATGATCAATATTTCATAATCATTTTCCAACTTTAAAGAAAGAAAATAAACGCTTGGAAAAAGTTATTAGTCGAATCAATTGTCGTCAGTTTACCCGACTTTCGCACAAAGGAATGTGAACTCGGCACTTCAAAAGATTATCATCGGTAAAATTTAGCAAATCACCGCGATGCATTTACTAACTGGAAGTGAGGGCAACTACATCTTACATACCGTACTCAAGTATCAATGCTCTAGTTAGAATCGATGTCCCCCGGTAGACAATATGTTGCTAATGAACCTAAAGCATCGCGAAACGCGGTCGACCGGGCCGGGTTCCAAAGATAAAAATCCCTAAAAGAAAAGGATCAAAGGATCAAGTCGAGGAATTGATGGCTCTAGAAGAGTCCCCGCTGTAATTCCGTAAGAAATCACCAAACTCGCGGACAACCGTGAGATCTCGATAAACTATGTCACAACCGTCAAAGGTGGAATCTGAATAAAATCGACGCCGATGATATATTTTCTATAATGGCACTCGGGCCACAGCACGACAATGAGGGACCTGAGCCAAAGTCCGCCGAGGAATGTAGACGAGAGATGATCGCCAAAATGGAAAGACGCAATCGCTGCACTGAATTCCTCTTCAAAAACACGAAGTTTTCGGGTCCTATCAGACTTACACTGATGGTATCAAACCCGTAGGATACAATGGGTATTCAGGCGAAAAACGAGACGCCGACAACAAAGTTGTCGATATAAGGCGCACTGGGCTGCATGGCGATTCTCTCAAAGACCGCATTGATTACGAAGAGACGGACTCGTAGCGGATGCAACTACCCGATATTTCAATTAGCTCTGCAATACATGAAAACTTTGTGGCTGTGTTTAATGGATGTAGTTACGCTATTTATATGGACCACTTGACTCGTGACATTTACATGAAAATCCCGTATGATTAAATTTCAGAACACATAATTGTGTCCTCGAGAACTTTACTCGACAAAAATTATGCATCTCTATACGGATTGAAGCAATCCGGACGCATGTGGTACAATCGCCTTAGTGAATATTTATTGCTAAAAGGTATAAGAATGATCCTCGCTTCATGTGTATTTATTAAAAGATTCGATCCGAAGCCATTATAATTGCGCTATGTTGGATGTGACCTCGAATATTACTGAATCCATTTAATGAGCTTTCGTACAAAGAGTCAACTTAAAGAAAGAATTTGAGATGAAAAATCCGTGGAAAAACAAAACTTGCCTTGGTTTGCGCATTGAACACTTAGAGAATGGAATTTTTGTTCATCAATCTTATATATCAAAGGTGCTGGAAACGATTCTTATACGGATAATGCCCATCCATCGAGCACTCAAAATGGTTGTAAGGTCATTAGATGTGAATAAAGATCCCTTCGACCTAGGATGGACGATGAACTTCGTCCCTCGGGTACCATATCTTAGTGCTATCGGGAAGCACCAATGTATCTCTCGCTCATACACGACCGATATATCATTGCAAATTTATTCAAGAAGATATAGTTCTTTGGCCCAACAAGAAGACATTGAACGGAGTTAAACATATATCAGGTATCTTCGAGGTACGATGGATATGGGCCTATATTATCCCCAATGTACCCAAAGCGTAATTAATCGTTATGCATGCGATATATGTTCGAATTTCATAACGCCATCACAAATCCAAGCATATTTGTTCACATGTGGTGATGGGGCCATTTCACGGCGTTTCGCCGAAACAATCAATTACCGCCACATCTTCTAATCATGCGTAGATCTTAGCAATTCATGAAGCAAGTTTCCAATGTTTTTGGTTAAGATCTGTAATACATCATATTCGAGGTCACGTGGTCGTTTTAGCAAGGAGGTCCCGACGACCTTGTGTATGAAGATACCGCCGCATGTAACACTCGAAAATATACCCTGGGCCAAGCTTTCTCGACATGTTTAGGGTATTTTCTTTGTGTTACACTGATCGTTCGCGAGTTAAAATGCGAAACACTAAACGAGCACTGAAGTTACAAAACTTATGATAAAATTGTAATTTGTCCAAAAAGGGGGCCAAAAAGACAATGGATTGGCTAAAGATTCACTGAGGCCGTAATGAAACAATAAAGGAAAATTTAATTATAAATAGAAGGAGTTATGGGCTTAAAATCAAATAAAGAAAAGTTAGCCCAAAATCTGTTTTATTTAGCGCCAAACACGGCTCAACAAATCCATGATTTACATCAAAATTGGTCTCATGTTCGGGAGAGCTCAAAACATGAAGGAGAAGGAGTAAGAGAAGAGGGGAAGTTAAGAAGAAAGAAGAAGAGAAGAAGAGAGGAGGGAGATCAAGCAAAAAGGCATGGAACTGGATTTTCAGACGATCACATGGAATTTAAGGCTTCTATATGATTAAATGCTTGTCTCAAAATCTGTGTGGTTTTGATTGAATTAAATCTTAACCTTAGATTTCTTGAAATTAAGGTCGTAAAACCCACAAGAAACCAGGTAATGAAGTTAGGCTTAGAACAAACCCTAACAACTCTCTATACTGATCATGTATGGATGTGACCCATATTAAATTGTTTCTGTGGCTGATTTCATGATATGTTTTTGAAATAAGATAAGTATTGAAAGATGAATTCAGTAGAAAAGAGGTTACAAGAGCAAAATATGGAATGATTTTGATGCGTAGGAAGCATAGAGTGATCCATGGATGAGCATGAAAAGTGGGAGAAAAGACACATTCAAGCATTTCCAGAGCATGTGTACCACACTTTGAACATGTGCTCTATTAATTTTGTGTTCTAGTCATTTTTGGCCAATGTACGAGACATTAGGGAGTGTACCAAGACACCCTGCTCGCTTCTCCCGTTCTCACTGCCAGATTTCGCCACACCTCGCTTCACCCTTGGTCCGATTTGAGTTATTCAAGTGACCAATTAAAAATAGACTTCATGGAGAAATCAAACATAATATAATAAGTACTTCTCCAAATTCTGACTCTAGATAGCCCAAAAATTCACTAAAGTGGCTAGCGTGGCAAGCCCATTTCCCGCATCGCCTGATCATAGAGTAATCCGAGTCGTTTCTGACGTAACTCGAAGTTTCTCGTCTGATTTGGGTGATTCCGGGCTTGAGTGGAGAACCATTAGCACCTTAGATTTCCTGAAAGGAGTACAAAGAAATAGTGTCAAATATGGAGCGGCGCACCAGAAAACAAGTAGTGCAACCGGTCCCCCGCAAAACCTGAAAATCGACTAGTCAGGGCATGAAAATGCCATAACTTTAGCCTGATGATCCGATCGATTCCACCTCGACTGGGGCGACCATAGAAGAATAAGAATAAATGAATAAGCAGTGTGATTACATGCTCATCATACTCCACGCGATATGGAATACGACCGTCATGAACTGATAACGTGAAGCAAAAATACCCTAAGATAAGATAAGAAGATCGAACTCATAGGCAATCGCAAACTACCTACATCAAAAGTATTAAACGACACAGCACTCGGGTCCCGATTAGCACTTCGCACCCGATTAGCGCTCCCAAGACTCGACAAGACGCATCTGACAAGGTCTAACACTCCCGACATTAGTACTTCTCGACATCTCCGACAAGGCACGGCGACTCCCGTCTCCGGGACTAAGTGGCACACTTCCGCATCAGACAAGATCTCTGCATCATCAGGTCATGGTCCCACCTCATTCCTCGTACACCCGGCACAGGAAGTCAAACACTATACGATAAGACTCATCAGAATGTAAGAGTAAAAGATCCGAATGTACCTCCTCGCATCTCGTTCTCCAGAAGACCTACTAATATTCCCCGTTCCGGGACAGGTTCCCGCAAGACTCACTCGGCACCCATCTCCCCGACAGGGCTTCAGCCCCACTGCACCCCGCATCCCATTGCCCTCGAGCACCCACTGGGTACCCCATTTGATTGCTATGTCCTCAGACCGATTAAGTTCAGAGTACCTACTCTGCACCACCCTTCCGTATTGACAAGTCAGAAGACCCACGTGCATCTCTCAGATTCGACAAGTCTCAGAAAATGCAATTTCGTACCTCTCAGATGCCTGATTAAGTTCCTCGTCTTGCCTCTCGATTTAGTTCCCAGTACCTTCGGGCACCCGTGATCCGACGCTCCGTAGTACCCGCAAGTACTGCCTCCGACAACTCCCCGTCTCCCACAACTCCCATTCCCCGATTGGGTCCCCGTAGTACTCGTACTCCCGCATCCGAACAAGTTCTCAGAAGCACCTACCGCAATTCCTATCCGGACAAGTCTGCCAGTACCTACGTACTCCTTCGCTTTTTTGATTAGTTCGTGAAGACCTACGTGCACTCTCGTATCCGAATAAAGCCCCGGTCCCATATCTGATGTTCAGAGTACCTAATGGTACCCCGCATTGATTAAGTCTCTGTCATCTAACAAAGCCAGAAGACCTACTGTACCCAAATTTAATATAAATATGAGTCCAAGTAGCACCGCGGTACTCCCGCATCTGCAAATAAGTATAAAGCCCTCGCAGTACCTATGGGTGCACGCCCCTCTCGTGATCCGTAAAATAAGTATATGACGGCTCTCGATTGTGACCAAGTATGGACTAATGTCCATACCCGATATGTAATCGTATACGTCCCGATCCGACCTCAGATGTGATACGATTATGATTAGTTCCGACTCTATCGCATCACAAAGACTTTCAGACAGCGATAAGATCCGTAAGATACGTATATGCTCCATAAGACCAGTATAAGTTCCGTAAGACAATTATAAGTCTCAGAATACACTGCATAGATTTGAAATACATGTGTAAAGCCCTCAGAATACACATATAAGATCCGACCATCTGTATGTGCTCAGGGGAATACTAAAGATAAGTTTTGTAGTACTTACAAGTACTTCCGTGATAAGAATAAGTTCAATACCAAAGATGCGTTCGTAACACCGTGATACCACGCATCTCTAACAAAGTGTAAACTCCCAGTAGTATAAGAATAAGCTCCATAATACCGCATATCGCCCGTAATCTCGTGATACCTACTTCTGCACCTCCGAACAAGTGTAACCCGTGAGTATAAGAACAAGTTCCAGAATACCGCACACGTCTGCATCTCCGTGATACCCACGGCAGCCCCAAACAAGTGTAAACTTCTCAGAGTATAAGAATAAGTATGTTCTCAGAATTCTACGTGAGTCCCGCGACAAACATAAGTCCTAAAGTATAAGTTCTCAGAATTCCTACTGAGTCTCTAATAAACCTAAGTCCTTTAAAAGTATAAGCTCTTGAATAAGTATAAGTTCTCAGAATTCCTACTGAGTCCCGTGACAAACATAAGTCCGTAAAAGTATGCCTTTGAATAAGTATGTTCTTACAACTCCTACTGAGTCCCGACAAATGATAAGCCCCATATAAGAAGTACTTATATAAGTTCATAATATAAATGCATGAAATTTATATTATTTGTTATTGTTTTATGCAAGTAATGGTATATGCATAAGACATATGTTTCCCACTAAGCCGCAAAGCTTAAGACCTGGTTTTAATCCATGTAGGTACCAAAGAAGACATCTAAGATCTCCTCGCGATATCACGAGCCAACACACTTAGAAGGGTTCACTACATGTAGGTTCCGTAAGTTCGATTTGTAAATGTAAAAGCAGCCAAAGCTTGTAAACAGGTCTGTACTCATAAAGATAAAGATACTGATATCAGCCGCAAGAGGTCATAAACCCCAAGAAATTTCAAACGCCACAAAAACCAAAAAGAGTCCCACCTCAGCTCTTAATCCCACCTGCCTCGATCCGCTAACCTGCCTGACCGATTCGGTGCACAAAGATGCATCGTCAATTAAAAATGGTACATTAAAGGGGGATAGAACAAAATGATATATCACCAAAATTCTTTTCAAATTCTCATGATCTTACAAAAGAAGGGTGATACAATGTTCAATCAATCTGCTCAACTACAATCTAGCTTTGATTTATTCACCAAAGGCTCTACCTATCGCAACATTTGAAAGGCACATAGCATTGAATGCGCAGTTCGTAGATTTAAAGTGATGTTGGAGAAGCAGGGGAGTAATTTTTTTTTTATACTGCACTCTTTTCCTTCACCATGGTTTTATCCCACCTGTGGTTTTCTCTCAGAAGGTTTTTAATGTGAGGCAAAGATCATGGACATCCAAGGGGGAGGAGCAGGAACAATATTATGGATGTCCTATAAATCCCATTAATCTCTCGATATTAATAGGTACATTGAATATAAGAACATGTATATAAAGCTACGAATGTAGGTTACGAATAGTTACGTATTTATATACACATTAATATTCACGTATTAAACCCTATAAATAGGAGCCTTTGTATGAGTCAAGTAAATACACATGAAGGAACAAGAAATCTCTCCCCTCGCTTTCTTCTATATTCTCAGTTTCTTCGCTCTTCTATTTTATAATATGTTTGTCATATTTATGATTACTTATAACAACATATTGTAAATAGGATTATTATTATTACTATTATTATTATTATTGCACTTGGATAAAATTTGAGAAATATTGAATGCTTATGAATTTGCCTCTTGTGAGTATGAGCATGTCAAATATTTTGGAATTTATGCTATAACTCCGCAAATTTGCCTTGCAAATCAATTTTGTTAAGATCCATACCGGGATGGTAAATGGTTCATCGTATTGACTTTATTATTTGGTAGGATGCTTAGTTTAGTGAAGAGATTTCATTAAGTGTCATGAATCACGTAATTTTACTACCCTATCGGTGATAAATTTATGCATTTGGTTGTGAAGACTAGTGAATTGCTCTTACATGTGTATGAGTCTTTTTGTATTTTATAGACTCTAGCATTTGGTGGCCACTTTTGTGAGTCATTTGGTAAGTCGAAGAATGAAGCAATTTTCATATCCTTATTTTACATGTATTTTTTACATTGCTTTCTTGTTTATTCTTTGGCTTTGAGCTTTCCTTAGTTTTTTGCCATCACGAAACTCAATGGGACTAATTACAAGAATGGGAAAAATGAGCTATCTGATAATCATTGAGTGAATGTTTGTTTTGAATCCAATATCATTGATGTGTCGCTTGGATACTTGGTGGTTAGATAGTGGTGCTACCATTTACGCTTACAATTCTATGCAAGCGGTTATAAGCAAAAGAAGTCCAACTAGTTTGGAGCAATATGTGTACATGGAAGACGGTACAAAAGTCCAAGTTGATTTCTGGGAGTTATTAGATTATAAATTAACACAGAAATTGAATACAGATATGACGTACATACCTCAATCAGAGAAATTTGATATTAGTACTATTTGGATAAACTTGTATATAGTTTTTGAACTCGAAAGTTAAACCTGCATCGAGATTCACATCAATTGGCACTAGAGTACTATGTGGGAGTCTTCTACAAATTGTAGTCGGGCTCGCTTGGCTTTCTATTTCGCTTACCCCTATCAAGCATCGCTAGTAGCTCAAAATGTTTGAGATTGAATGAAAAGTCTTCTATTCTTTGGTACAAGTGTTTAGGTCATATTTCTAGACAGATAATGGAAAGATTAATTAAAGATGAGATTCTTCCAGATCTTGATTTCTCGAATTTTGATACCTATGTAGACTGCATCAAAGGTAAACTGACCGCTAAGGTTAGGAATGCCAAGGTTGATAGATCTATTGAGTTGCTTGGGATTATTCATATAGATATTTGTTGTCCATTCACTCCTCTTGCTATAGGTGGCTACAAATATTTCATTACGTTCATTGATGATTATTTCTGTTATGGTTTTGTCAAGCTCATTCGTGAGAAGTCTGAGTGGAGGCTTTCAAAGCTAAAGTTGAGCTCCAATAAGGGAAGATGATCAAAGTGGTTCATTTTGATCGAGGTAGTGAGTATTATGATAGATATGATGAGACGGGACGCAACCCTGTAATCTTTGTGAGATATCAATACCTTCAAGAATGGCATTAATGCTCATTATAAATGTATCAGACTCCTCAACAAAATGGATCATGAGATGAGAAATCGCATGCTTCTTGATACGGTGCGATATGTTCGTGTTGTCCCTCACACCGAAGTTCTCGTGGAAAAGCCTTGAAAACTACGCCTTATATTTTGAATCAAGTGCCTAGTAAGTCTCGCTTTCTAAGACTTCATACGAAGCATGGTCACAAAAGAAGCTCTAGTCTTCGTCACCTGGCGTTCGGGCCGCAAGGTGGAAGTGAGACCGCATAAATCCGCTATCTAAGAAACTTGATCCAAAACCATTAGTGGGTACTTATTGGTTATCGCGGTGGGATCAAGAGGTTCTAGGTTTCATCGCCGCTCGTCGCGACACCACTGCAGTGATCGGGAGTCGATCGAGTTATCTGGCTCGCAGGATGACACTCGGCACAAGCCAAGAAAAGGCCAAGAGAAATCGTGGTTCAAGGAACACCCGCTTTTATTATTCCTATGTCTACGTTTCCGCTTCCAATCTCAGCCTATCGCTGACTAGCATCCAATACTACTACCGATGATGAACCAATTAAGGATGTGCATCCAAGTACTCTAGATGTAAGCCACATGGATATACCCTCGAGGAGGTCGCAGATGCTATGTAGGCCCGATTCGCTATGACTATTTTGTCTACTAGTAGGAGCATGGGTATGATGTGGGTGATGTATCAAATCCGACTGCCTACAAAGAAGCCATTCTTAGTCCTTAATCTAACTTCTTGATTGATGCAATGAAAGATGAGATGACTTCCATGTCACAAAATAAAGTGTGGAGCTTAGTAGATTTGTCATATGGCTGCAGACCTATTGGGTGCAAATGAGTATTCAAGACCAAGCGCGATGCCAAGGGACAGGTAGAGAGACATAAAGCAAGATTAGTGGCTAAGGGTTACAGTCAACGAGAAGGTATTGATTTTAAAGAAACCTTCTCTCCCGTGTCAACTAAAGACTCTTTACGCATTATTATGGCTTAGCGTTGCTCATTTCCGACAGAGTTGCATGAAATGGATGTGATGACAACTTTCTTTGAATGGAGACTTAGTTTGAGGATGTTTACATGTTCCAACCTATTGGTTTTCGAGGGAAGTTGGTAAGAAGCACATGGTTTGTAAACTCCATAACTCCATTTATGGTTTAAAGCAAGCTTCTAGGCGGTGGTATCTCAAGTTTAATGAAGTTGTCATCGTCAATGGTTTTAAGGAGAGCATCGCCAATCAATGCATATATATGAAGGTCAGTGGGAGCAAATACATATTCTTGGTTTTATATATTGATGATATTTTGCTTCGCGACCAATGATATTGACCTATTGATTGAGACAAAGTAATTATTGTTTACTCATTTTGATATGAAGGATCTTGGGGAAGCATCTTATGTCTCAAGTATTACCGACTTCTTCGATGTAATCTAGCTGGGTATTTTGAGATTGTCTCAACAGACGTATATTGAACGCATTCTGAAAAGGTTCAATATGTAATCATGTTCTTCTGGTAAGGCACTAATTATAAAGGGTGACAGATTTTCCAAAAGTCAATGTCCCTAAAATGATATTGAGAGAGATCATATGAAAGCAATCCCTTATTCTTTAGTTGTGGGCAGCCTTATGTATACTCAAGTATGCACACGTCTTGATATTACTTTTGTTGTCAACGTGTTGGGCGTACTGAGCGATCTCGGCCGGGCTCTCACTGAAAGCCGCCGAAAAGCTCTTGATGTATCTTCAAAAGTACCAAGGATCTCATGTTGACATATCTGCTTATCAACACCTTGTGGGTGGTTGGTTTTAGGATTCCGATGCCATTATGGTAGGTCATGTGAATGATAAAAAAAGTCCACTTCCGGTTATATCTTATGATGGCCGTAAGGAAATGCTTCATGGAAAAGTATGTCACATACACTTACAAATACTTCTTCTACTACTTATGTAGAGCATGGCGTGTTATGAGGCTACTTGTCATGCAATATGGTTGCAGAACTTCATTTCAGTTTTGGAAGTTGTTCACTCTATTCTAGATCGCTAAAATTGTTCTGTGATAATTCCGTAGTTGTATCTTTCTGGGGAACACTAAAGAGAGAACTTCGCCCAAGCACATTGATGTGAAGTTCTTTTTTGTGAAATAAAAAGTTGCTGAGTCCCTCATTTCAGTTGAGCACACGCCTATGAATAGCATGTTGGCAGACCCACTAACCAAAGGCTTACCTATTTATGTGTTTCAAGAACACGTCACCCGCATGGGATTGTTAAGAGCCTAGAATCTTTGTTTTAGTAGGAGTTTTGCCTTTTTCATGTATTTTGTGAGGAAAGCTCATGTTTTTCGTTATTACATGCACATTTGAACGTTTGTCATTATCTTATGATTTTGTGTCATTTTGACTAGATGAATGACAAAATGATGTTTTCTCTTTCTATTGAATCAACACTCTTGTCATTGAAATGCTTCTAGATCAGTAGCGTCTGATTATGTACGACGATGCATCCTATGTAATAATCGGTATATGATTAGTTATGACTTTGTAAGTCTCTTGTTGAATCATTTGAGTTATGATTTTGATTAGTAGCGCATGATTATGTATGATTTATGCATTCTCTCGGTATGTTAATTGTATATGATTGGTTATGGCTAAGTAAATCTATTATGAAAGCATTTGAGTTAGATTATGTCGTCCAAGTGAGAGAATGTTAGATTAATTTATTAATTTATGGACTAAGAATAATCATATTACAATTTTAATTGTAATATTGTGCATGTTAATTATGGGCCATTTATGGGATGGTTTAATATTAACTGGCTATGGGCTCATGGTTCTATCTTCTCTCTTGCTTTGGTAAGCCCATTGGACCAAAGTCTAATTGTTCCCTTGTGCTCTATATGAGTAAGCCAATTTTAAATTTGACAAAGGTTTAGTAGAACACACTTTGGAGAAAAGAAATATTCATCTTCAACCCTATTGCTCTTTGATCTCATCCCTTATGATTTTGAACTAATGGTAGCCAATAATTCGGATCCTTACATGTATGTTTTTACTACTTTATGAATTGATATCTTCTTTGTTCGATAAAATTTATATTTTGTAATGTATTTATTGGGTCCTTTGATTATACGATAGTCAATTATTTTGGGATCTCAAACCAAAATACTCTTGGTTTACAAAATAATTTACTAGTTTTCTATCCACATATATAACACTAGAAATAACGCTGCAGTATCATTAATAAAATGTTTGAATTTCTTGTTATCATATTCCAGTCACTTCTGGAGATTACAAGGATTTTTCTTGAAACTAATGATAGCCACAGAGACTCGGATTGGGTCAAAGGATCGAGAGAGCAAACACGTATTCTTTCATGAGTGGGCGCTACCTCTTGATGGTTGTAGGCTAGTTGAGTAAGAGTTGTTTTGCCCTCTGAAGCATGGATACAGCAACCTTGTGGAGTGTCCGTGTGTCGGACACGTGGGTACACGAACACCGCCGGACACTCGTCGGACACATGTATGATATGCCACGTGGCGTATTGACCAAATAGTAGGTCAAAGACTTTGGATAGGGCTTGGACACGGCGGAGACACGGCTTAGACAGATTTTATGGGCCATTTTCTTCTTTGGGCTTAAAAAAACCCTAACTTTGGCTTTTGCTCTTCTTCCTTAAAGAGTAAAAGACACAATTCTCTCAAAAACACAAAAACCACACACAAGAAACTAGATTGATCAATTGAAATTGAGAGTAGGCTGAAGCCCGAGAGATCGTCTTTGGAGATCGACATCTGACAAGCGTTACGACATGTATTTGGAGAAAAGGTGTGCTAAGTAGTAAGTTCTTTTTTTTTCTTTTTTTTTTTCCAGGCAATGATAGATCAATTTCTAGGGTTTTTTTTTCTTTCACTAGCAAAATATTGCATTTTTTTTTCTCATCACCCAAAGGAAATTGTGAATCTGTGATCTCATCTCATCACCCAAAATAATCGAAAAAATAAATTCAAATTAGGGCTATGAACTCATTAGTCATCACACAAAGAAGAAGGAAGAAGAAAGAAAAAAAAAAAGAAAGGGAATAAGAGAGGAAGGGGGAGGATGTACCTTAGGGCGAGATCATCAGCAGGCGTCTTTGTTGGCCGTGAAAATCCGTTAGAGATTGATCGAGGAAGAATTACGTAATTTTCGTGTTAGGAAGGATTCAGAATCGAGTTATAGGGGACTGTTCTGGCCCAGCCACTCGTGGGGGGAACTGAGCTGATGGGGGAGGAGAGACGCAGTACAATTCTTATGATTTGTTTTATAATTTATTTTGAACTTGATGAATGCGAACATGCAGTACCCTTGGAATTAGCCTAATTGTATGGATGGACCAAAAATTAGATTGGTTAGGCTTTGAAATAATTTAGATTTATTTAAATGCATGATTATTAAATTTATTTTATGATGCAGAATTATACAATGAGTAGTAATTCTGAGCCTTCAAGTGATCAACAGAATAATCAAGATGATAATGCTCCATTATAGAGGTACATCACGAGAGAAGCGAAATTGGGTAAAGGGGGAGAAAATGTTGCTTTTCAATGCGAATTTTTGTGAGCAAATATATAAAGGTCGCAAACAGCAGAGTCAAGGCTACTGTTGAAAATTAAAGGGGTCGGGGTTGCATCTTGTACTAAAGTAACAAATGAATTTAATTGAGATGTGAAGAAGGGTGATGGAGGAAGCTGAACAAGGGTAAAAACGACTCTACTCTTAACAGTTCCTTTACCCACAGCTAGTGTTGCAACATCTAATTTGAGAGGAATTTTCTCTTCTAGTGCTGAAGTGTTATTGATCCAAGGTGGGGTCTATTGGATCGATTAGAGGCATTCAATATGGGTGCATGTAAATAGTTTGTGATGAGATAGCTAGGATGTTTTACACTGGGGGGGTTTGTCTTTTCACTTTGTTGAAATGCTATTATGCTCGTGCCTTTAAAGTGCAAGTCAACTTTCGGGTTATGTCCCACCAGTGAGACTATAATGCATTAAGAACTACAATATTGCAAGAGGAGAAGAGTAATATTGAGAATCTATTGGAACCAATCAAGAAGCCTTGGAATGAGAAAGGAGTGAGCATTTGCAATGATGGATGGTCAGATTCTCAAAGAAGACCACTTATTAACATCATGGATGTTTCAGAAAGTAGACCAATGTTTTTGAAAGCAATAAACTGTGAAGAGGAGACTAAGGAAAAGCACTTTATAGTTGATTTGTTGATTAACACTATACAAGAGATTGATCCTCAAAAAGTAGTTCAAGTTATAACTAATAATGCTGCAGCCTGCAAAGTAGTAGGACACATTGTGGAAGCAAAGTTTCGGCATATCTTTTGGACCCTGTGTGTGGTTCATACTCTCAATCTTGCTTTGAAGAACATATGTGCCATCAACACGGGAATATGATGTGATGGAACAATGTGGTGGATCTCTTGAGTTTTCAAGTGATGCCTCTTTCATCGAAATTTCATTATGAATCATGCGATAGATTGTCAGTAACATGAAAATCATTGCAAGTTGAAGTACTTTCGGTGACCGATAAAGCGTTTTGCTTCAACTATTGTTATGCTTAAACAATTTAAGATTGGCAAGAGGCTTGGAGCAGTAGTGACAGTGAAGAATGGAGGAGATGTATAAGAAGATGATGTAGTGAAGAAACTAAAGAAGTGAGGACAAAATCCTAAATTAAGACTTTGGATGGATGTGGATTATATCCTCGGCACTACGACTCCCATGTATGAAAGAATTAACTTTAATTAGATACAGCTGTGACAAACCTTTTCACAATATTTATGATTGTTGCAGGATTAGATGGAAATTCTAAAAAAGCCTGAAGAAGTCATTTATAAGAAGAACATAAAAGTTTCACATAAATTCAAGGTATAATTAAGATTTATTAGTTAAATATTTACAGATTTTGATTGAAAGTTTTAATTATTAAACTTATATATGACCTCATTTTGTAAGTCATACTTGTAGGTTTTTTGATATTGTGAATAGATGTGAGTGGAAGATGGACTAAAAACCACACACCTTCATTTCTTAACGCATTTGTTCTTAAACCAAGGAAATCTTGGAGTTTTGAGTGGAGCTTTGATGAATTTAAACCATAAATGTTCTATGATGTTTAACTACTTATGAATTATGTCATAACTCAAACTTGTGAGTAGTATGGTCAACAATGGCTTGATGAGTCTCATGATCGTGTTCCACCACATTGAGATATGGAAGTAGTAAGAGAAAGAAAAAAATGTTTTGAGAGATATTTTTCAAATGAAGGTGAAAGAGGCGAGCAAATGAGGAGTATGTTACTTTTTCTGCATACTTGGAAGATTTTTCTAGTTGTGATTCCATCAATGACAGGTGGTACATGAGTCCTATTAAATGGTGGGTTATTCATGGAACTTCCGCACCAATACTTCAATCTATAGCATTGAAATTGCTAGGATAACCTTGTTCATCCTCATGTTGTGAAAGAAATTGGAGAACATAATTTCATTTACTCCATGAATAGAAACAAGTTGACACCACAAAGAGCTGAGGACTTGGTTTGTATCCATATTTCAGTCATCTTCGACTTTTGTCAAAGGAGGAACTCCGACTATAATGAACAAATCTAAAATGGACATTGGAGGAGATGGTTTTATTCGATGGATATAGAGAATCGAATTCTTGAGATTGAGAATCACTATATCTTACGATCTAACGTTCCTAAACTAGCCATTTTATTTGATTTTATGAAGGGAAATACTAGTCTTTAGTTTGTACTTGTATGTTTGTGTTTGACTTGTTTTTTATTTATCTAAATTGCTTTTTAAGGACAATATTTATAGGATAATTATTTTATTTTATCTTATTATCACGTGTCCTTGTAAATGCATCATATCTGGTTTTGAAATTTGTCATGTCCCCATGTCCTGTAGTGTCGTATCTCCATGACAGTATCTAAGTAATACGATGCTTCTTAGATTTTTCCCATGCCTCGAGTCCCAACTATGGAGATGTAGAGGTGAACAGATTTCTCTTGACAACTCCTACCCAATAGATGGCATAATATGGCGTCTTTATCCACATCCCGACCACATACCTCTGAAATATCAACTTCAGAGGTAGTTGTTAAGATAAATAGCAGGTGTTCTCCTCTACTTGAGGCAAATTAAACTAGTTCTCTCGCTATCTCTGTGTGGCACATCAAATGGATTTGTTTTAATGCCCTTAATCTTAAGAGCAATGTCTCGACGAGAAACAACTAGCTTGAAACAGATGCAAGGAGAGGGAATAATGCTGCAGGAGCTTACCTTCCTCTTGTGCAGGGAATGTATTTGCATTTTGAGAACATCAGTGCTCCATTCACCAACCACGTTGTCCATTTGATAGGCCAAGTCTTTAAGCTGCCAACTACAATTCCAGTGGTGAATGACTTTGTATTAACTACTAGAACAGTCTCAAGAACATCGTAGTACTTCTCTCGCTCTATAAATCCATAAGAACATCTCGAACAGTCTGGAGTGTGTTTGTGAGGTATTGAACTTCTTTCTCAAGTTCTCAACATCCACCACCAGACTGACTTCTTGCTCGACCTGTTGCTGACCACCGAAGCCAATTTCTCCAAGACAATTGAAAGGAGCTTGTCAGCCATAATTGGTAGAGATGGAGCTGCTGAATGAGTGTCCATTAGGTAAAACAAATTCAAGAATGAATACGCGTGAAGCAAATGCGTAATTAATAAATGTTTTTTTATAGAATTGCATGTAGAGAAGTTATATACTCGTTTTAGTTTTGCACGGAAATTGTTTAATTCTAGCCAAGAAAAGCAAAATTCAAGGAAGTATTCAGGGCTTCAAAACGGAAGATGGGACAAGATATGAGGATTAATTCAAGACAATTCTTTCGATGATTTAAAGTTTACAATTTGACTTGCTTGACCAAAGCTATCAATTAACTTGTCTCGTTGTACGTCTTGCCACTTACTTCTTTTTCACGCATAAATTATTCATTATTGTCATATTATCATCCATCGATTTCAAATGATTATCTATTAGATTGTGTTTGGCATAACTATTCATATATGGCGGTGCCATTTGTGTATTTTTCATTTTTAGATTTGTATAACCTTATATAAGCCTTTGTCTTGTACATGTATTATATGCTTTTTATAGTTTATATATCTGAACTTCGAGTCTCGCTATGGTATCGAAGGCGGGTTCTAGTTTTTTATTCTTCCGCTTCTCTCACGGTCTAGGCATTCACCACAACCACTTTGTATAGCTCACATTTTTCAAATTGAACACCATTGCACTCTTTATTTTCATATGACTAAAGCTGAGATTACAGGTCATTCAAGGGGCGCGATCTTGTCAGAGACGATCAACACAGTCTTCACGTGAGTATACGGAAAGCGACTCCCTTGCTTCCATCCACAGAGCCACGGAGAGTCCACAGTTTTCCGCTGCACTTTGTTCCAAAGCAGAAGTGGGATCCGCGGCGTCGCGCATGAACTTCACGCGTCTTCAACCCTATAGGGCTTAGATGAGCGCCACATCAACGCCAAGCCCGACCTTGCCCTCCGTGCTTTCGTTATTTCATGCGTTAACCTTTGTTGACCATTGACGAAAATTTGGCGATGTGTTAGACTTATTTTCGCGTCTGCACTCTGCATTTAGCGTCTATTTTTATTCGAAATTTAGATATGCCAGGTGATGAGATTTCTCATCTGACTCGTGTTATTTTTATGGAATAATTTTCGTCAGTCTGAGTCATGCATGATTATCTCAAGTACATAGCCCGTGGCTTTCGTCTCTAATGGCGTGTACATTCCATAAAAAGTGGGCGAAAAAGCGAGTTCTGCCGCCACCATTCGGATTGAGGATTGGGAAAGTGCTAATCATCATATCATCACTTGGTTTTGCATAATACATCTATTTCATCCGATGACTGATGAGTTTGGCAACCTTGATATTTGCTGAAGTTTAGGGAACACTTGTTCTCGGTATGTTGGAGAAATGACAGTGGTGCTTGCAACTTGAGAAGCTCACACATAAACTTCTCAGGGTGGTCATGAACCAAGTGGCCCGGATTAATATTTGTGTATCACAGCCAGTGAAATCCATTTGGGACCAAATTAACGCTACATCTTAGCGGTTCTCCCAGTGTGTTTGCCAGGTGGTTTTATGTTCACCATGGAAACAGGGCGGCATTTCGATTTCTAATGGGGCTTCGTGATGAATCGGTCGGCGGTCATATTCTACATCAAAAATCCAACCCCTGCTTGAGTCTCACAAGCGCTATTCATAGGATTAATTTGATGATGAACAGACAGAGTCTTCGGTTCCCGATCCCGTTCTACTCATACCATGGTTTTTGCTACTCCTACTTGCGCCGTGCATCTTGCCTCTGATTTTCCTGCCGGATTCATCTACCTATGTTTTAAGCATAAAGGGAATAATGTGGGCAACCATATAACAATAAGAAGCATCTTCTTAATAAAGTTTTACGTAGAGCGAAGGTCATTCTATTGAAGCTGTTACGCAAACGGAGTATTGAGCTCTTCTTTGCCTTGACTAAATCAGAACTATCAGCTGGAATCTCAATCCAGAGTCTCGTCTGCTTCTGCATCTCTCTACATGGCGGATCTGAGGATATGGCTAATCGGGTTCATTTTCCATCTTCCGATTGCATCGACCTTTGCTCTTTCTACGATATCAAGTACTTCTCCTACATGGCTTCTTGAGGTGTGCCTTGCGCGATCATAGCTTCTTCTCTGTCTTATCTCTTCACACACTTCCACTTCTCTCCCTACCATATATACTGCCAAATGGTTCTCAACAGACAAATTCCCCAACTTACTCATAATCTTCTATCTGTTGGGCAACTCATTGAACTTGGTTTTTCTTTAACCTTTTCTTCTTTGGTGTTGTGTAGGATTCTGGGATGCGACAGGATTAATTAGGTTACTTGAGTAAAGTCGGAAAATTTGTTGAGGGCTTCTCTCTTCATCGTTTAAATCATCCTAGTCTCTGTATACAGTCTCTGGGATGGAGCAGCACCTCTTCTCTTGCTATGGCATTCTCGCTTGAAGGTCGTCGTATCTGCAGGGTTAAACAACTAACTTCTAGGGGTTTGTTGGTTCAATTTCAAACACAGGGAGTTTTGATTGTATGCCTTGTCAGTTGTAGGCTCAGCACAGCAGCATTTAATAACCTGCAGTGTTCTCATGCATCTTTCTCCTTTTTGATCTTTATTCATTCGATGTATGGGCCACTACTCCCACGATGACTCGGGGTGGGTCACGTTATTTGTTATTTTTGTGGATGAATTTTCTCAATATACTTGGATTTATCTCACCAATCGTTATGAACTTTTTATCAATATATAGACTTTACCAAAATGATTGAAACACAATTTTAAACCTATCAAAGTTTCGGATGCGATAATGCCCGAGAATATAATTTCGTGAATTCTTTTGTGTTATTCACATGTTTAAATTATTAATTCCTCCTTCCTCTTGTGCTGGCACTTCTCAACAAAATGGCTGGGCTGAGCGCAAACTTCATCATATTCTTGATGTTGTTCGTCTTCTTACTATTTGCAAAACTACCTCATATAGTTTTAGGGAAGTTTAGCTCTTCTTTGTCATTTACACCATCAATCGGTGTGCTTTTCCCATTGTTCGAAATCAAACTCCTTATGATATGTTGTTTTGGTTCTTCCTCACTCATATGACTTACTTTAAGATCTTTGGATCATGTCTGTTTTGTTCTTCTTCCAAGATCATGAAAAACAAACTAAACACCAGTCTCGTTCTCGTTTGTGTTGTTTTCAGCAGTATGGAATTGGTGGAGTTCTAGGAGTATTATGTGATCCATTAAGAAAAGATGCTATGTTTCGACATGTGATCTTTTGAGAACCTAAAAATATTACAAACCTGTAATTCTGTTTCACCTATTTCTCCCCATGAGATCCTCATACGACCTTTTCTTTAAGGAGTCTCCCACCTTCCTATATCAGAGCATCCCCCGCGGTATCGAGGTTTTCCCTCTTACATTTACGTGTACCTTCCTCGTAGCCGATGAGCCTCCCTGCCGTCGTGCCCAACGTCTGCGCTCCGGTGTGGATCTCTTTGGTCACCGACTCTAAATGTAGCCGTTGTTTCACCTTTGTCGAATGCTTCTTTCTCCTTCTCACCTTCGTGACTTCCATTGCTTTTCTTTGCTTTCTTGCCTCTCTCTAAGAACTTGGACTTTTAGTGAGGCTTCCCTCCTAACCCACTTTATGGCAACAAGCTATGAAAGAAGATTTGGATGCACCCATAGGGCCCCAGAACATGGGGATCGGTTGATCTTATACGGCATCTGTATCGAGTATAAATGAGTTTATAAAGATCGAAGACTTGGTCGGATGCTTGTTGATAGCTAAAGGCTCATTTGTTGCCGAGGGCTTTTCTGAGAGTATGGAATTGATTATGAGGAGACTTTTGCTCTAGTGGCTTGACTTTCTTCTGTCATGACTCTTATTGCCATTTATGCGACTCACAAATGGGCACTCTTTCAGATGGATGTTAAAAATGCTTTTCTTAATGGTGGAGGCTTCGGAGAAGTCTATACGGAAAGCTCCTCTGGTTATTCTGCACCCTGGGGTTCCTCCATGAGTATGTCTCTCCTTTACGGGCACTTTATGGTCTTAAACAAGCTCCTTAAGCATGGTTTGCAAAGTGCAGTTCTATTATCTCTCAGCATGGGTTTTTCAGACAGTTCTTTTGTTATAGCTCTTTTTCTGAGACGATCTGATCATGGTATTACTATTCTACTTTTGTATGTCGATGATATGATTATTACAGGTGGTGATATGAAAGGTATTCAGAATCTAAAGCACTTTCTTGGTCGTCAATTTGAAATGAAGATCTCGACCCTCTGAGTACTTTTTCTTGATACAGAAGTTTCTTCTTACGTAGATGGTTATTATCTTACTCGACTAAGTATACTTGATCTTATTTTCGAGGTTAGTATCTTTGATAGCAAGATAAGTCGAACACACCTGGCCAGGTATAACTGTGCATCAGTTCTCATGATGGCGAATCATTATTTGATGTTACTCTGAACGACTTGTTGGTGTCATCTCACTATTGCACAAATCTAATATTTTCCTGTGGTTCGTGCCCTGGTCGATCGGTTTATGGGCGCCCCCAGGTCTCCTTATTATGATCTGTTGTTCTCGGGGTTCTTTCTAATATCGAAAGAGCGCCATATCTTATTGATTTTCATTTTCTTCCATTCCTCATTTAACTGCTTGGGCATATTCAAATGTAGATTGGGTGGGCGATCCCAGCATTCGATCGATCTCTTTGCGGGATCTATATTATTTTCATACGTGTGATTCTCTTATCTCTCTTGGAAGCAAGGAAACATAGCGATCCATTAATTAGTTCCGACATGACAGGAATATAAGAACTAGCCGGCAGCTACTACTGTTGAACTATTTGGATTTAAAATTTAGTTTCAGGATCTTGGTGTTAACTGTTTCACTGCAACTAAACTTCACTGTGATAATCAAAGTGCTATTCAAATTGCTATTCATTATACCTAACCTGTTCTTCATGAGTACCTATATAACATATTGAATTGATTGTCACTTCATTCATCATCATACATGAGTATCACTCTGCCAGTTTGTTTCACTCTCGAGGATCAGAGTTAGCCGATATCTTCATCAAACCCCTTCCTCCAGGAACTTTTCGAGATTTAGCTTTAAAACTCAAAATGGTTTCTCTTAAACTACCATGAGTTTGAAGGGGGATGTTAGATTATTATTTAGCATAACTATTATATATGGAAATTGTATAGCTGTGTATTTTCCATTTTTAGATTTGTATAGCTTAGCTTATATAAGCCTTCATCTTGTACATGTATTATACTTTTATATATATATAAAGACTCAAGTCTTTCTTCAGTCTCAAGGCTCCTAACCGGTTTTTTTACTCTTTTTTCAAAAGTATTTTTTATAAGTAAAGAAAAGATTCAGACCAAAGCGAGAGTTGATAGCCCAAATATATAAATACTAAGATGAAATTTAATAAGAAGGTTGTTGACAAACTCTAAAAACCCACTTCCAAACTACTTTTCTTTTGAGTTAAAATATGTGGTTCTTGTTTTAAAACAAAATCAATTTTAAAAAATGATCGATTACTACTCTTGTTGTTTTTTTAGAAGAAAAAAAAAGCAAAAAGAGAATTAATCATCCTTGCTCTCGGATTAAAATAGCTATTACCTTTTGTTGGGAAGTAAACTTGATTTGGAAACTATTTAAATTATATTAGTTTCTAAGATTAGATTGAAGAATATTTTTATTTTAATTGTCATATTTAGTTTCTATTTTGGTATTTTAGAATATTTAGTATGAGATTTTATTTTATTTGAGTTATTATAAATAAGAATCATGTAATAATTGAAAAACTAATGAAGTGACATTATCCAATAAAATTTCTTTTTTACTTTCTCAACTTTATATTTCATGAGATTGTGTGTTTTTAAATTTACCCATTACTCTCAGTTAGAGTGAAAGCTTAATTCAGCCAACTTTCCTTTCATTCCAACAAGTGGTATTAGAGCTATACGAAAAATATGGTGATGGGAATATATTCGATTAAGAGTTTGACTCATCAAAGATAATTATGACAATTGGAGTATCAAAATGAGATTAAACAGTTCACAAGATGCTTAGGAGGCTGTAGAAAAGGGCTTGTCTTGTACAATCTTGCCCTTTATTCTTTCATACCCTTTAATTATTCATTACCACACCGTCGTGCAATAGTTCAAAATGGTCTCAAGGCTCTTAATCGGTTTTCCTGTTCTTTTTTAATTATATTTGGTTCAAAAAAAATAAAAAAATATAAAGACCAATGTGGAGACTTAAGTGGCGTTTATTTTTTAGCTTTTTGTTTAAAGTTAAATAGCTTTTAACATTCAGTCTATTTGTTTTTTAACTTTTTTATAAATTATTATTGAAATTTCTAAAAAAATAGAAAAAGCTCAAATATTTGGTTTTTTCTATTTAGAAAAAAAAATCATTTTCCAAAACAGGAAACATCATCATTTTCCAACAAAGAAAAGAGCTAGTTACACTCACTGTCCAATGTTAAAAAATAAACAATTTAATACTATTGAGTATTATTTAAAAAGCTCAAATATTTAGTTTTTTTTTATTTAGAAAAAAATCATTTTCCAAACAAGAAAACACTACCCGCCAACAAAGAGGAGAGCTACAAAGATTCACTTTCTACCCAATATTAAAAACAAACAATTTAATATTTAATACTATTAAGATATTTATGATGTTCAAAAAAGTTTTATTCAAAGATAAGTAAAAAAACACCACCTAAGTGATCAAATATATAAATACAAAGATGAAAATGAATGAAGACAGATAATTAATTCACTTTTATTATTAGCGATTTTATAAGATAAAATTTAAAACTTTTCTTTTAAACCACATCACTTGGTATCCTACATTCAGTAATACATTCTGCTAAAGATTGGAAGTCCGGGATCTCTCTAACCCTTCACTTTTTTACCATATGAGCTCGATATTAAGAGTCAAAAAATTAAATAATAAACAAAAATAAAACTTAAAACTTGCTTGTCTATAGATTCAAAATGGTTTTTTTGTTTTCAAATATTAAAATTTTATACTCAGTTTTTTCACATTTTAAAACAAAGTTAAGAAAAGAGAATTTAATCATTTTTGCTCTTAAATTAAAAATAACTATTTTTTGTTATTTCCACTTTAACTGTCACTGCCTGAACTATATTAGTCTCCCAAAGATCATATTGTTAACATTTTAGTTAGTTGTCATATTTAGTTTCTATTTTTGAGTATTTAAGAATATTTTAGGTGTTCAAGTTTGTAAGAAAAGGGATTTATTTCGGTGAAGATTTGATTTGATTTAGTTTGAGTTATTATAAATAGGAGATCATGTAATAATTGAAATATATAGAGTAATGGTATCCCAATAAAATTTCTTGATTCTCTCCTTTATATTTTTTTTGAGATTGTGTTTTTCCTATTTTTTCTCATCTTCTCAACAAATTGGTATCAAAGCCATACAAAAAATTCTCTTACGAATGGAATGTTATTCGTTTCGCTTGTTGAATGGAATGAAGCCATACAAAAGATGTTGAATGGGATGTATTAGTTTAATGTTGAATGGAATCCCTTAACATGCGTTCAAGTCCCCGACTACCAAAACAATTTACAACAATTGGAGTATCGTAATGAAGACGTTGCTTGGTTCACAAGTCTCATAACTTTTTTTCTTTTATGACCCAAAATATTTATAATAATATTCCTAACTACTTTCATTATTCTATAAGGAATCTTTTTCTATCAAGAAGTCTTTTCTTATTCTACTAGGAAGTATAATATAACGACCTAAGAATTAATTTATAAAATATTCTTTACAAATAAAAATTAATACTAATTAAGAATTTGAGACATATTCCAAAACTCTTCTTCAATTGTTTACTGAAGGTGGATGGAGAGTGAAGAAAAATGTGTTGCATCTTAAGGTAAATAGATCAATCTAATCTCAATGGTTTATTTCAAAATGTGCTAATATTCAAAATAAAATTTGAAATAATATTATTATGAAAATTTTAAACAAGTCAATTTAACAAAACGAAAAGCACTCTTTTATTGAAAAGCCCAATAAAAAATATCTATATATATCGAGTGAACAGGACGTTAATGTTTGCTTGTTTCATGTTTGGATGAAATGGGCAATTAGATATTCAATTGCTAATTAATATATTTCTTACAATCTGATTCATGATCCATGGGACCATAATGCAATGGGATCCATTCTAATGTCAGGCGTGTAAGCAAACGGGTGATGAATAATTTCATCTTATCTACAAAACTACAGCTGCCCGCACCTATGCCAACGAACAACAACTGTCTTACAGAAAAAGGGGATGAAGAAAGAGGATCTTACAGAAAAAGGGAATAACGTGACATGGCAAGAAGTTGGGAACTCACTGCGCCATGGACGGGGAGTAAAGTTGAGTTCAATAAGATTTCCCTTTGTTGGCTGACTAGGCGTTACTTATAATGCCCCCGGCATTGGGAATCTATGAACTTTGATGTGATGAAGAAACATGTACCACTTCTGGAGTACATAGTTGTAATATGAGTTGGACATTTTGTTCAAAAGAGAAAGGCAGATGAGGTCAACCAACTCATCCACTTGACTTCTTTCGGAAGTTCAGATTTCCCTACCCTTTTATCTCCATATTTGTTTCATCCATGGCTTATGTGTAATAAATAAGTAATTCAATATTGATTATGTGGAACTTGTTGGGTCATTTTCTTTAATTGTGTTACTTGCGGCATATTCTTTGCCCAAATGTTTTGTTTGTGGTTTTGAGTTTAATATGAATATCATGTTTTTGACATATTCCCTTATATGGGGAGTCAAATAAACCAAATAGGGAATACACATTCAAATTGTAGAAAGATGTCTTGAACCCGAGATCTCTTGATACCATGTTAAATAATCTAACTCTCCAAAAAGCTCAAGTTAATAAGATTTGAGTTTAATACGAATATCATGCCTTTAACAAATTGCATTAAGATTAAAGGCATCAGCCATCTTTTGATTGACACCTTAAATACTGTTTTTAATTATTTTACTCTTTTTAGGTAGTTTTAGAAAATAAGTGTACTCATAACATAAAACAGTTTAAAAATAAAACAATAGATATAAAAGTACTTTTTAAAACTTATATATAATATTAAAAATAAATAAATAAAATTTCAAATTTAATATGGATTTTTCTTTACAAAATATAAAGGAAAGCCATTTCAAAAATGGTTGTTTTAGAACTATTTTTGAAACTAATTACACAAATAGGAAGAATTGACAATTGATTTTTCAGAGATGAAAAAGAAATAAAATTGATTTAAATTTAGTGAAATACTTATAAGAAGAAGCTAGCAATATAATAATTTTTATGAAAATTGTTCGAACTAGAACTATTTTTTGAAAATAATTGCCAACATAAAAGAAATGAAAAGAATTGGTTTAAATTTGAGTGAAATGGTTAGGGAGGAGTATTAACTAAATACTGTAGTTCATTGATGAATTGGCTTAATGAAGGTAGATTGCATATAATAAATGCATCTCCTCATAAATGCATATATGAGGTTAATATAAATGCATATAATAAATGTGTAACCTAAAGGTTACGAGTTTGAGTCCCTTTGGGGCATTGAAGGAGTTGCCAGGCTGGTCATTTGAGTCGCGTAGGTGTTTGTCGAGATGCACGTAAACTGGCTCGGATATACGTGATAATTAAAAATAAAAAATAAAAAAATAAATGCGTCTCCTCATGATTTGTCAAAATAATAATGGAGTAAGAGTACAAGAATAATAAGACCACAGATTAGTGCTAGTTGGAGGAGGAATCAAGAGCGTTATTTGATTCACCCCAATATCCAACTCTTGAATTAACTTAATGAGAGCGACTAATCAACTCTTGATAGCTTATTATGGATAATCAAGAGCTGATGGGAAAAAGTAACAAAGCGTAGCTTTTCATATAAAATTTT
Organism: Tetrastigma voinierianum; assembly: GCA_016808115.1. Taxonomy (NCBI): domain Eukaryota; kingdom Viridiplantae; phylum Streptophyta; class Magnoliopsida; order Vitales; family Vitaceae; genus Tetrastigma; species Tetrastigma voinierianum. The sequence continues at coordinate 24,628 of JAEQBH010009599.1, read as the reverse complement.
CCATTTTCCATTTTTATCTTATAAATTCTCAAACAAACTTTTATTTTTATAAACTTTATCTAATTATTTTATAATTTTGAGATAATATTTTTATTGAATAATTTTATCTAGAAGTTTATCTTTTTAAAATTGAAATTTCATATAACAATTTTAATAAAAAAATGTCTTAATATATTTGTATATGAATAAATATTTTAAATAAAAATATGTCTTAACTTATATCTTGATAAATATTTTTAAAAAATTTGTCTTAATTTATTGTATACAAACAAATATTTTAAACTAAAAATTGTCTTAGTTCTATTTGTGATAATTATACTAATTCAATTTTTAATTTGATATTAATTTTTAAAAATTAATTTTTATTTATTTAATATAATAAAAATCACTTAAATCAAAATAAACTCTACTTCAAAATAAAATTTTTATGATATGATTTATGAATATATTGACATAGAAACAAAGAGAAATAAAAAAATGAATATGAAAAAACTTAAATATTATAATTAATTTTATTTTATCATAAATTATATATTTAATAAATCGTGTAGCTTTATGGGTGATTATTAATCTATAACATCATATTAAAAAAATATAATAATAGATATATGATTGTTAAAAAAACAATTTGGGTGTTAAAGTTATTATTATTATACTTTAGTTTTTTATTAATATTTTGGTATGATAAAAATATACAGGGTAAAGGCAGAATGAAAGAAATATTCTTTTGACTGCTGTAGGGTGTAGTGTTCAGCGTTAGTTTTCTCAACAAAATTCAAGAATCCCTATTTGAGTTTTGCTTGTGTAATTACATGGTTTTGTTTGTCTTTTGTACATTATTTTTATATCTCTTTATCAATTCCATACATACCTTAAATTTACCTTTAATGCATTCATTAGCTACTTTACAAAGTAAACTAATTTATGTCGGCTATGAGTTATTAACTTAAGCAATTAGGGCTTAAATAAAAAGGGATGTGATTGTAAGGTTTTATAAGATTACAGCGAGAAATGGTTTACAACTCTTTTGAAAAGTTTCAACTTTGAAACTTTGAAAATTCAGTTCAAAGTGGTAACCCCGGAAGCATTCACAACTATGTGAACTTTTGTTGGAAGAACTAATATATAAGGGATTCTCTCTGTTATGTATACTAATAAAAAAAACTTTATTCCATTCTTTTCTTAGAGTCAGAAGCGTAAAGAAATCAAAAGATTCCATAGGTTAGTTCTTTATGATCCAGGTTTGACTTTGATAAATGAACAGTGAGTGTATAAAAGTCTTATTTCTTTTAAATTTTATATTAGAAACATGTTTATTGGGGATCATCTAGTATATATGCAGCTATATGTTTTGGTATTAGAGCATGATTGAACCCACTACTTACAGATATTTTATTATGAAGTTTCGTTCTTAAAAAAAATTATGGTAAACGATCTGTTTTTCTAGAATTAAGATCTTTTAGTTTTACGGTTTTTAATTAAATGTTTTTAAGAATCATTAAAATCTCTTTATATTGATTCAATGAAACTTTATGATTTTATAACACACTTCGAGCTACGAGAAGAAAAAAAAAATAATTTTTACTTGTTTGCGAGTCTACCATTTTCCAAAATTAATCTTTTTGGTTTTTTGTTTATAATTGTTTAGAATCATTTAAATCACCTTTATATTTAGTTAATTATGTTTTTATGAGTTACAACAACAAACTGCTAGTAAAAAGAAAAAAAAAAAAAATCATGTTTTTTGGTTCTCATGGAAGTCTATCAGAAGAAAACAACCTTTAAACTAAAATACATAAATAAAGTATTTGTTTCCCAAAGGCTTTGAGCCGGAGCTTTGAAACAATATTAGCGGGTTTAGCTGAAGCTCTTTAAGGTTTGGCCTTTAAAGGTTTGGACCTGGTTTTGAATTAGGCCACTTTTATTTGGCTTTAAAGATTAAAAAATGTGTTTACCTTCCAGCAGATTTGAGCATAGACCAAGGTTTCAGAGAATGACTCTTTCACCACAAGCTAACTTACAAGCTTGTATGTTTAAGATTTATATGTTTTGATTCTTATATTATTCTGCTGCATTCATTCTTAAGCATTATATATTTTAATTAACTCAAATCATGTTTATTTAAGAATAATACTAATAAATTTACAAATTTAAGACTTTCTTATATATGAATATTATTGTGCTTTGATTCTTTTGTATGAAATCAAATTATTATGTGATATTGATTAATTAACTACAATTTTTTGCTTATAATAGGATGGTTTAATTATGCTATGCTAGGTGATGTGCCACATAAAACAAGATTTAATTTAGATGGCACAACTAAATACTTATAAAATATAAATGTGATTAATATAGTTTTTGGTTAGTTAAGGAATAGTCACAACATCTTTAATTAATTAAAATTATTTATTAAGTTAAGATCACATAAAGAATGAGACATAAACTTGTAATTAATTATGCAATATAATAAATTTATCCCACAAAAATTTGTTATCATTTATATAATTAATTAGGATGAATGCTAATTCTTTTATAATTTTACCCTTTGAATTCATAATTAATTTTAATTCACAAACAGTTTTATCTTTTTTAAGATGTGAAAGACAAACTATAGTGGTTTTGTAACCTTAGAACATTAAGTGGTACTTGTGTGGACTATACATGTCTAGGAAAGTTCTTGAAAAAAGGGCGATAAGAGCCTCAAGGCTAATGGTTATTAGAGGACAAATTGTGACCACCCACACTTGGGGACTCTAGTGTATATAAATATATGTACCTATCCGTTTCTAGGTTATTTAATTTCACCCATCAAATTAAATAATTTGAAATTTCTATCATAAAGTTAAGAGAACTAATCAAATAAGATTTGCCCACATGTAATCTTCTTTATTAAATTAGATGATATAGTTTAGTGCGTGTTTTTACATTACCTGGTAACACATGCGATTAGCGATATAAACCTCAAATCTAACATAAAAGCTTTTGGACTTTTATAGTATCTCCAACCTGCTAGTTACAACGTGATATGCACAGAGTGTTCCGAACTTAGGGGTGACAACTATAAAATATGTGGAAAGAAAGTTCTACTTAATTTAAATTTAACTTATGGACATCGATTGCCATAAGAAATCGGAACCACCAGAAGTGATAGAAGAAAGAACACTTGCTAAAGTTGCGCTATTTAAGTGATGGGAGAGATCCAATTGACTTAGCGTAATGTTCATTAAGACAAAAATCACTACCAGTATTAGGGGTTTTGTTGAGCAATAAGATAAGGTCCAAGATTTGCTAAAAGCCATTTGTGATTCAATTATTATGATCCTTTAGACAAAGCTTTGGCAAATACCTATCGTGAAGTTCTTCCATTCGTATTACAAAGCGTTAGGGTGTGCGTGCACATCATGCAGATGAGGTTTATCGCGGCTCAGCAAGCTTCAGGATAGATATGTCGAGGAGTCCTTCCTAGTGCACTTTATACGCAGTAACCTCTTCCTCATCAATACGGTCTTTTTAAGATCTCATATAATACATACACATAAGGAGAAATAGTCAATCAATGAATTAATGATATGTGTGTTAAAGAAAGAAGAGAGCTCGTGATGGAATTGGGTGAAAATCGATGTTGGCTACAACTTTTGGGAGAAGGGGTATAAGAATGACACATCTCCATGCCACTTCTAAATCAAATCGAGAAGGGAAGGTAAAATACCACCTCGGGCTGATATCAGAAGAAGGAAAATAAGTGTTTCTTACAGCAAAGGAAGGTGTGAAGCGTCCCCTAATTCAAGAAGTGGCTTGAGAAGAAAGGTAAATCTATCATCCTTTGGTGTTTGATATGAATCTATTATGTAGTTAATATTAATATTAACACTGTGGTGGATTGATTCACACGGTTCTACAATCCATATTGCAAACTCTCTTACCCAAGGGTATGCAAAACCTAAGGAAGGTAGTGGGAGTGAGGCTAAGCATCTTATCAGGTAGCTGAGATGGCTCACATGTGTGGAGGCTTGCTCTAGGGACATGCACGTGCAGCTAAGCAATGGCTTGTTTTAGTTTTGGAAAGGACCTTTTATGTACCAAGTTTCTCAGAAGCTTGATTTACAATTTCTAGACTTGTTCCATTAAACAGGTTTCTTTTACTTTTCAAGACAATGTATTTAACTTATTTTATGAAACAAATCATATTGGAGCAATTGTGCAGCGGATGGTCTATATAGAATTTCTTCTGATTGAAGCCCGATAATAATTCTTTTCATGTTCATATTGGTACTAGAGGTGTAATATTAATGAGGATTTAGCTACTATGTTACTTTGGCATCGGAGATTAGGTCACATCTCCATAGATAGAATTAAAAGATTAGTAAAGTGGAGTACTTAGCACTTTGAATTATATTGATCTTGATAACGTATGGAATGCATTAAGGAAAGTAGACAAACAAGTCAAGAAGAATACTTGATAGGTTCAAACATATTAGAAATCTCATACTTTATACTAACATATCTTTGTCGAGATATGGATATGCTTGGTAAAAAATATTTCATCACTTTCGTGCGATGGTTACTCCACGATATATGTATGTGTACTTGCTTCATAACAAGTATGAAGCATTCTGGATGCCTTCAAAGTCTTTAAAGAATTTGAAGTTGATAACAATGCGAGGAAGCAAATATAAATAGTGAGATCCTGATAAGTGGTGAATACACTATGAAAGGTATAGTATACTTGAAAATGGATAAGCACACGGTCATTTGCAAAGAAAGAAGTTTCTTCAAGAGCATGGGATAGTTGCCCGACACGCTATGCTGGTTCTCGGAACGATACCAAAATGGTGTTGCTGAAGAGAAGGAGGTGAACTTTAGTGGACATGGTGCGGGTAATGGCATAGCAACTCCAATCTTCTTAAATTTTTGTGGTGACACTTAAGACCGCAATGTATATAATGCGCGTGTTCCAACTAAGGCTGTTCCAAAGACACCTTTTGAATTATGGAAAAAATTGGAAAGCAGTTTCTATATGTTTATATATGTTTGGGGTTGTCCATATGAAATTTATGTTCTATAATCCACATGAGAAGAAATTAGTTTTAAGGACACTTAGTGGTTTTCTTGTGCCTATGTAACGTCTAAGGTTTATAGATTTTATTGTCCATCTCATTCGACTAGAAGTTGTGGAATCAAAGAGGCAACGAGAGAAAATGACATGATTAATTGGGAGGATCAATTTAGGTTTGCATTCTATTCACAATCATATAGAAACTCAACCTTCCGTCTTATGATATTTGTTGGTTTCATAGTTCATAACACTCCTCAAGTTCCAATTGAGTGTTGAACCGGCAAGTCATTGAAGTTCCACAAGTAGGCGAGAACCTTGGGGATGTTATAGTTCAGGAATTACCACATAATCTTGAACAAGCACGGTTGAACCTGGCTCCTCCAAGGAGAAGATGAGATTCAACATTAAAGACCAATCACTCGTGTGAAAGTGTGACAACTCTAATGACTTTACATAGTGTATTTACGGCGTGTGGGGCCAGAAAATGATCACGACATTTCACAAACCTTACCCAAGTTGTAAAGTCGATCTATGGTATAATGCTATGAGGATGAGTTAATTCCATGAAAAATAACGAGAAGGAAGTCTGGGACCTTGAAGGGAGTTGCCTCAGGGGCGAAGGCCATTGGCTATAAATGGGTCTATAAGATGAAAGAGACTCATTAAGGCTGCATTGAAAGATATAAGATGAGACTTGTTGTTTCTTCAGGATTTACTCAAAAGAAGGAGACCTTTTCTCTTGTATCTAAGAAAGATTATCTTTGTATTATTTTGGCATTAGTTGCACGTTTCGAACTTGACTTGCAACAAATGGGTGTGAAAACGACATTTCTTAACAGTTATCTAGAAGAGGAGGTATACATAAACAACCTTAAGGTTTCTTTTCTAGGGAAGGTGAGCATTTTGGTTTACAAGTTTAAGAAATCCATACGGTTTGAAGCAAACTCCGTCAGTAACATTACCATGGGGTAATTACTTCATTTGGTTTCGTTGAAAACCCCATGGGTCAATGTATGCTCTGAGTCGGGTGGAAGTAAAACTTGACTTTACTTGTTTTTATACGTGTGGATGACATTTTACTTGCAACCAATGAAAAGGAATAGATGCATGGAGTGAGCAATTTCTCTCCCGAAAACTTTGATATGAAGATATGTGAGTGTGAGGCATCTTATGTCATTGGCATTAAGATCGCCAGAGATAGATCTCTTGTATTTGGGTCTATCATATGAAACCTATATTAACGAAGTTTTGGAGATATTTCAAATGAAGGATTGTTCGCAAGTGTTGATCCCATTATGAAGGGGCGATAAGTTAGAGTGTTCAAATCATTGCCTAATGTTAACTGTTTAAAAAAAGGAATCCATGAAGAACTATTCCATATGCTTGACGATTTGGCAACGCCTGCAATAACTACCGAGATTTGTACGGGCACGATATTTATATGCGGTTAGTGTTAGAGGGCGATATCTGTGAAGTAATCAGTGGACCATTGGAAATTTGCAAAAAGAAAGTCATGGTATCTATAAGAATTCTGTAACATATTATAATAGCACATGTATAGATAGACGAACCCGGCGGATTTGGTTGGCTATTACGTGCGAACTTTCTTTGGATGTGTTACGATTCGCAAATAAAATCACATGCCAGGTACATTACTGTGTCCATGGTCGGTGGGCGTTTCTTGGAGAAGTGTCAGCTCAACTAAGCTTTGATTGCCACGCCACCATGTGGGCTTAGATTAGTCTTACTTGTTTTGAGGCTACCTCACAAGGTGTATGAAGCCACCAGAAGTTTCATTTTATGGGCTTAGAGTTATGGATTTATTTCTAGGCCAAGTGAGTTTTTTGTGACAACTTAACTGCCGTGTTCTTGGCCTGAAGTGTGTAACACAGGTGGGAGGTCGAGTGGCACATGTATCTAAATGCCATTGCTGCAGGAACATCATTTAAAGGAAAAACAAAGTGGTCATTGAGCATATTAGTGCGGAAGTTTAGTGATAGTGTGGGTTCTTTGACTAAGGCATGTCACCGCATGAAATTCAAGGATCGTGTAGGCAGGAATGGGTTTGTTTCTCTTTGTAATTGTACTCTGTTTAGTTCATGAAATTCTAATAGCCCATAGATTATTTTCTATTTTCATGTGCATAATTCAGCATTTGAAAGTATATTTCATTTGGCCTAGAATAAACATAAGGTTTATTCTGTATTAGAAGTTTTTAATATACCACATTAAGTAATTAAGAATCAAAACTCATTCTGATATAGTCAGATAATACTCATTATTGGAGGAGGACTTATCTATGATTCATGTATTTTGTGCTTCCAAGGTTTTATTAGGATTTGCACCAAGTGGGAGAATGTAAGGTTTTATAAGATGCAGAAATGGTGCAACCCTTTACTGAAAAAGTTTCAACTGCTTGGCTTTGAAACTGAAAGTTTAAAAGTGGTAACTTTTCGAGAAACAATACAAGCTGTAGTTCTTGATGGAAAAACTATATAAAAGGGGTCCTCTCTTCTCTATCACATAAAAAAAAAAAACTTTATTCACATTCTTTGAGAATTCCATCATTGAAACTTAAAAGTAAAAGAAAAGCTTAAAGGTTATATGGGTTGGATTCTTTTTGTGATCCCGGATTTCGGGCTTTTCAGAAAATCAATAGGTGAAGGTATGTAAAAATCCTATTCTTTTCATGTTTCCATATTAGAGTACTGTTTAGGATTTAAATATATACAACTTCTACTCAGTAATGTGAAATGAGCTTACTCGATCCCACGATTAGAAAAAGAAGTGAGATAACACACAAGATGAAAAAACTAAATATTCAAGTCTGCACCCATGTCCCAGTGACATTTATACTTCACTAGCGAATCCATTTTTGTTATATGAGAACTATCGGCGAGCGTTTTCTTTAGTGTTTAAAAAGTGAATATAGCATATTAGGTAAGAAATATGTCTTAATTACTTAATATAAATTTACTGCAGTCAACGAGTTATGGTTCATTATTATTTTGCTAACATCTAATATTTGAATATTTTCATGTTATATTCTATTGTGAAAAATCATATCTTTTGTTATTGCTATTATACAAGCTTCTACTTGTCATATTTGGCTTCTATTTAGACTTTTGTTCTATATATTCGGAATATCTGTTTTAACAAAATTGCATAACTTATAGTTATTCAAAAGCTTCTATAACATATTGTCTTTGTTGATGAATTAGGTCGTTGTTTATTATCTACGTTGCAGGAGTGCTAAATGATCGGGATTCTATTGCTCGACACTACTCTTTTGGTAGTGTTTGTTGGCAATCAGATGAATGTGCATTATATGTGAATAGTGTATGCCTGTGAATAGTACCCCGTGCGAGAAAATAAATGCAGAAATGAAAAACACACACTTTGTAGTAGAAAACCCACATTTATGTGAAAAACCTTCAAGTGAAGGGAAAAACCACATGACAAGCTTGAACAAATTTCATTATCTGAGTGGTATATAGTACAACTCTCCCAAAGAACTATATTGATCTTGGGTATACTCAGAAAATAGAGATAACCTCACACTCCCCGGTACGTGGAAATTCCTTAATTGAACTCAACAACCTTCTGTCGAGTCTCTCTCTGTTTTCTCTCGATATTTTCTTCTCTCACTCTTCTCTATATTCTCTTCTTCCTTCTCAATGGGAAGGGATGGTGGCCTTCATCTTATGTTTATAGTGAGGAAAGGAGGAGGCTTGCCTCTGCTTAGCGGAAAGAGTGGCTTAGCTGCATGGAAGTGTGAGCAAAAGAAAAAAAAAAAACAAAAGGAAGAAAGAAGAAACTGACGGGTTTTTTATCATACTATGACAAGGAGGGCCCAAAGCATTAAACAGAGACGGCTGAAACGCATATCGTAAAAAGTAAAAAGGGATGGCGGACCTCATCGAGGTCATAATAAAATTTTGACTCGACACGCTTGAACCGAGCTTTGTATGTAACATTATGTTAAACAACACATTCTTACAATGTGCGTGAATATTTTTTTTTTTCAATTGGAATATATATGGTTTCGGGTTACATGGCATCACTGCAATTCAATGATATCGCGACTTCAGCCAACTGCTGATCACGGGTGATGGGCGCATTCTTACTCAAATCTATTGCACTTTTTGACTGCCGCCCAGCCCTGCAGCTGCACTCATCTTATGACCATTTTGATTCTTTAAATCTCGCCCCAGCATCCATACTATATTTTTCGACTTTGGTGAGCGCTACCTGCCGACTCGTTGTAGATTAAAACTACACATTTTTGCAACGGATTTCGCGGTATGTGGCTCCCCTACAAGTAAATGATTAGTGCTCAAGGTATTTTTTGAACCACATTTTATTCTTAGGTTTTGAGCACCTTTTATTCTTCTAATGACGTAATTAACTAGTTCCATTAAGGTCCACACTATTCTCTTGTCCTTGCATTTTGTATTAATGAAAAATTTGTAGTTTTTGCAAGCTATTTATGACAAAATTGTTAGTAGATCAAGCTAAAGGGTCGATCGACGTGCGGATCGGAATACGGAAAGGAAAGAAAGAAGCGGAAAATGTGAAAGAAGTGATTACGCGGGAAATTTGACCCATTTGGTAGGTTGCAGAAATTTTACCTTTCTTACTGTCGCTACGCCACTACCCGGCTGTTCACGTTTTCCACTGTTCATCCTTGACTTCCTGCTGCTGTTTGCTTTTTGACTCTTTTGGTTTCTTCTTTTACCCCCATTGTAATAGTGTTTTGCTATGTTATTTTGTAATTTGTAAGAGGTTTGGCTATAAAAGCCCCCGAGACTAGACATTGTTAAATAATCTCCTTCAATTAATACAAATCCTGGTGGGAGTTTTCCGTTGTTTTCCTTTTCTCCCGATGATGCTATTTCGCTTTTCTTTTACTTTCTTGAGCTTTTTAATGCCCCCTTGAATTGCTGTGTCAAGAGGATGGTTGGCAAAAGCTCCTCTCCTTGAAGGGGATTCTTTGAGTCTTGTAAATTTGAAGAAAGAAGTGAGGCTAAGGGTTCCATGGTTTTCACGGTACCACTCATTAGCGGTTTTATGTTTCCCTTCTTGTGAGTTTAAATCCCTTAGATTCACCTTGAATGGTTATTACTTGATAATCTTTGAGGCTCATTGGATGCTTAATGTTAGATCCATTGATGTTTGTTGAATTATCATTGCTTCGATCCCACTTGTAGGTGAGTCAACGAGGGTCTGTTTTTCTACTTGCCGAGACCATTGATAGTGCTACGGCGCAATTCACCAATTTTTCGAGATAGTAGTTATCAAGGGTTGAGTTTTGCCTGGCGCTAAATAGAATCCGGTTCGGGAGATGACCATAGTGTCCTCCCGGCGAAGAAGGACCACACGAAAACCCTCGGTTGCCCAACCTCGGTGACTAACACTTCAGGGGAGTTCTATTTTACGAGGCTTTAACTTATTTTACTTTTTTTCCAGTTTGAAACCCTCAAAACCTCACTATTTTTACCAAACACAAAGAAAATCCAAACCAAATTCACCATTTTGGCCTTCGATTTGTAAATCATTTGTGCGAAAACCCGTCCCTAAGTTAGACCTAAAACCTCTATCTTGCCGAGTAGCTTTGCTCACGAGTGGGAGAAACAGGTTATAAATTTGTTGATTCGAGATGCCAAACCTACGTAGCACGAATCAAATAGTAGTTAGAAGAGGATAAATTTTAAAGTGCAAATGATGACGGCGTCTAGGCTGCCTTGGTCGCATCTGGAAGATGCATTTGAGTGAATACTCTTATATATACTTTACTGTTAGTCTTCTTAGTTTTAATTTGCAGTTATTTATTTTAGGTAACCCTAACCTTTGAGTAGGATTGTTTCTGATGGATTGGTGTTGCCGCATTTTTATTGCGAGGAATTTCAAAGTGGATTACCAAATCCTAGAGGGCGGGTTGAGTCAAAGTCAATTTTTCACGGAACTGAATTTGAATTTGAATACTTACCAAGCCAGAGAAGAGGAGGCAATACGATGAGTACTCAGTGGAGAGAAAGCATGGTTCATATATGTGTGAGGATTACGAAACCTTGCTTGGCGAGAATCGATGTGATACGTGGAGAGAAATCAGAAACCCATCTAGGTCGTGAGGGGCCTTAAGAAGCCATCCATGGATGAGTGCACCTTTCTGCAGTGTTTCCCCAACCGATGCACCATTTGACAATACTTACAACCTAATTGGAACCACAGTGTCTCATAAGTCAGGGACCTCCGTAGTATCGCCTCCTGCTCCTCTGTGGCTGGCATCGCCGGCTCTCAGCCACCTCCTAAGCCACCCTGGGTCCAGCCTCTCAGACAGACAAGCCATCTTGGGACCTCACACCAAGCTAATTGGGTGACTTTGTGGAAGAGCTGAAAGACAAACAGTAACAATTAAGTCAGAAAATTGACACTATGGAAAACATTGTGTGAATGAGAAGAGAATTGATGGACTTCAAAGTGAAATGGAGAAGAGATTTATTGACTTGCAAAGTGGAATTGATCGAAATTTGACAACTGCGAAATCAATTTCAAGACGCCAATCAAACTTAGTCATCAAGAGGAAGAAAATTCGGAGGGAGAGTGCCTGGATTAGGCACTATTTTAGGTGAATAGACTCAGGCGCAGCCGACTTGAGAGGTGTCTTAGGGACAATGGCTCTGAGGAGGCGCCAGCGAGAGTAAGGGGGGCAGAGGGGAAGGAGCAGGGAGGAATACTGAAAACATCCTTCGCCCAATCCCCAAAATTTGGATCGAGTGCCACTACCCGACAGTAACCCCTTCAGTCCATCACGCGCCTACACACGCTTGCACGGCAGCGGTGTGGATGGAGTTCCTAGAGAGACATGACTTTAGCTTGCATTACCATCTGGCGAAGGCGATGCGGTAACGCTGATGCGCTCGGTCGGAAGTCACGGGGAAGCGTTGGCTGTCTATAGCTTCCGGGGAGTGGCGGATGCTTTCCGGGTGGTGGGGCGGGTTTGGGCTATAGTATGGCTTGGAGGCTTAAAATGCGTGTTGAGGGAGGTTAACTGCTGGGTCTACGCAGTGGCAGTGATTTCGAGTCGAAGAGCGGAATTACCAGAATGTTGTCTCACCGAAGCGGGCTGAGTGCGTTGGGGAGGTTAGTAACTGCAGATCTGGCTGACGAGTGATTGGTCGAGGCGAGGGACACGAGATAGTGTCCGTATCGGGGGCGGGTACGATCCGCGTCACGGTGGCGAAATTTGGACAGCTAGCTGTAGATGTGTCCATTACCTCAAGGGCGGGTAGTGGTTCCCGGATTAATGTTTGAGAGGAGGGAGATTCTGGGGAGTTTCAACGCTCTCAGATTTAAGTATCAGTGCAGCATGAAGATATTACGAGTCCAGATCATGGTACTCTTTAGGCGAGGGATGAAGGAGACACGTGGGGACTTTATTGTGGCGATGTCTGTTGCTTCGTTGTTGGCTTTGAGCATCATAAGCCTTCAGCGAGTCTCTTACGGCTAATGGAGGTGGGTGATTGGAAGTGAGGCGTAATGCGATGGTTTGTGACCCTTCCCGGGCATTACCGCGGGATGATCTGATATGGCGTATGGACTGGCTCCCGATAGGCGCTCGTGTGTGGATGACCTTTGGCTGGAAGTGCGCTGGACAGGCACATTAGAGATAAGTCGACTGCTGTTAGCCATCATAAATATCAGGATAAGGGACCCAGGTTTATTGCCACCGGAAGTTCCAAAGGCTGAACTACATTAACCGCCAGTACAACTTACTGATGGATCAGTCGCTCCCTAGAAGGCTATACGCAGAAGTCACGACGGATCTTCTCTGTCAGACTGGGGAGACCTTCGAAAGCCATATGCGGATATGACTTTACTCAAAGCAATTAAATTCAAAATCATAGATGACCATTTGATGCTAACACCTATTTTTCAAAATCTGGAAGTGATGATATTTGTTTTTATTTTCCAAACATGATTGCTAGAAAAAATCTGATGAGTTTCTCATTTATTACGGACTTTCCCAGATTTTAAACTCTGCGCTCATGACCTTAAAAACACTTCTATCTTTCAGACTATCTTCCATTTTAGGACTCTGGTGCAAACCAGTGGCTTTTTAGCTCAATCAAGCAGAATGCCCTTACACATATACATTTATTGCCCGATCCTATTCAAAACATTCAAAACTTTACTTTAGATTCCGCGCATAAGTTTTTATAAGATTGGGCAGGCGGGACCAGCGAAGCGCTCTGTGCACAATCGCGAGGATCAAATCCGCAATGGTTTCCTTTTCGAAACTATCATACGCCTTAACACATATATACGCTGGCAAAATATTCAACATATAAACTATACATCTGCTGTCAGTCACGTATTCGTCTCTCCTCATTGGCTCGAGCTCCCAGCTGAGGATGCTCTGGCCTTTTTGTGGGTCACAAAATGTTTTTGAGCATACGGAAGAACAGGCTAAGGAAGCTTAGTGAGTAACTTCATTTTCATTTGAACAACAGCTTCAATTATATATCAAGTAACTAAATAACATACAATTAAAAAATCAATTTATATAGCTTTCTATTTGCTTTATTTACTTTCTTCTGAGTGTGGAACCTGAGGATCTTACAGAGTGATTTTTGAGATGCAGTGGTGAAAGACAAATCCATTCGTTCATAGCCCTCTTATTTCTGAGAAGAAACTCCCTTTGCATGGGTTCAGTCCGCCTTTATCACGTGCAAGGATGTGCCTCTAAACACCTATTCCTCCCTGAGTTCTGGTAACTGCTGCTTTACCTCTACGTCCTTACAAGCAAAGTACCTCGACTGGAATGTCGATCTGCATAGTCATATGAGTTAGGAGTAACCATCAGTAAAACATTTCTTCAAAGCCATTTATAAATCCATTTAAATTCTTTGCACATATCATGGCTGCCTTTGCATTCTTTACACATTTTTAAACTTTGCCATGCATAACATATACATACATATTTAATATACATATATAAACATTTACATTAAACTTTCATTTTAACATTTAAAAATCTTTCACTTTTACAAAACTCTCAATTTTTTCAAAAATCAGTTTTACACTCTACTCTTTGTTTCCGAGGCGAGCACGACTCCACTACTTTCGCCTTTGCTTTTAGCCTATACACTCAGCGAATACGACAGCGTATTAATCGTACGCGTGTAAAGCGTGTAACTTAGTACTTCACCCGCCGTCGCTGGTCCACACAACTTATTCATTTAAAGCCAAATTAACAAATTACCCTTGAGCACTAAAAAAAACCACTCATTTAATGGCACTTTTCCCAGCAATACTCTATGAACTTTACGACAAAATTATTCAAACAGTCTTCAAAAATTATGAAACTCTCAGTCAATCTTTATACTTATCAATGACATCTCTTTAAATTTTCAGTTTTAAAATTCCTTCTCTAAGGCCCTCAACCACATAACCCTACGAAATTTGTATGTTTTTTTATATACTAGCAGTTGCTCACTGATCTGCATTATCCATGGTTCCCCCTTGGGATCTTAACCATAAATTGGAAATGTTTTCTTCACTCATTTGAAGCTATGGTTCTAATGTTTCTTCTCAGTGGAATCTACTTTAATTTGGATCACCAAAACTCAAGTTATTGTATTTTACACTCTAGATGACTCAATTGGCAGAACAGAATCTGCACACTTGCTCCCACTTGATAAATTTATGGGCTTTAGGGTTACAATTTTCATGCACTTCCTCCATATAAATTTTTCCTAGAAGTCTATTTTACCAGAACTTTTCAGGTCTCAAATTTGGATGTGAGTGAAACTCCACTTATATTAAAACACTACAGCCTGCCAAAACAGAGCATAATCAGTGAGCTACACTATTCACCTTTCAGTCTCTATTTGGGAGCCTTGAGCTACAATTTCTCTTGGTCCCTTCTATACACATTTGTATCCCTATCTCTTATGGTTTCTTTACTGTTGGAATCAATTCATTTGGATGATTATAACTTAATTTATAATAAAACAAAAACAGGAGTTTTACCAAATTTTGACAAATTTCCTTTAAAAAAACCCAACATTCTCTTTTTTGTACAACCATTCTCAAAACCGTAATACCTCAATAATCAACATGAAAGTCATTCCAAAACCACTCCACTGCTGGCATGCGGTTGGCAGATTGATTGGATCAGACGGTTTCGGGACGAGAACATATCTTGGGACTCTTTACTTGTAATTAGACATTGGTATATCAAGTCTTATAATATATCAACATCATATACAAAAGTCAAAATAAAACTACCACCGTGGTAATTGTTTGTTATACTTACATATACGTGCGAGGTCCCATTACACATTCAAAACTATACATTTACAATTCTTGATCGAGGAGTGCGGGACCCTGATTGTTGAGCTACTGTGTTGACACCCGAAGAATACGGAAGTTCTCAGGGCGTCACCTCTCTGTACCTACACGAATTAAAACCATGCTAGCTTTACGCTTAATTGGGAAACCTCTCTCATCCATGTACAGTTATATTAGCATATAACAACGCTGGAATATGGAAATTACATGCATTCATCTCATGGATTTATACAATTACTTATGCTTATTCTTATACAAAGTGCCCGTAGGTACTACACAAGTTCATTATGCGTACCCGTAGGTACTCTTGGACTTATATACGTATTACGGGACTTCATATTTGTTGAGATTCTCAGTAGGAATTCTGAGCTTACTCATATTCAAAAAATACGAAGTAGGTATTCTGGTCGAGCGATACACCTTCATTTCCTCTTATTCATTATTGAGGGTTATTACCATCGCGCCAATTATGGGAATACCAGGACTGGTACTAATAAAGTGTAAAGGAACACACCACCGACTGTGCGTATATCACAGAATACTATCTGATGCCGGAAATTGTGGCAGCACAAGCGGGTTTTCTGGTGTACGAGCAGGAGTGCCATGGCACTGGTCAGACGGAGTGTCGTGGCACTAACGGGAAGGGTGCCATAACCTTTAACAGGGCTTGGGAGGTACGTGGCATAACCGAGTACCGTGGCATAACGGGATCTGGAGACGCTAATCGAGATCTGAAGTACTAATCGGAAACAGTCTTAGTAGCACTAATCGGGATGCCAGTACTAATCGAGGCAGGTTGTAGGTATGGAACTTTAATAAGCTGGGTCTCCTGGGCATATTATATGGTCCCGGTAACACTGTTTTACCTGTGGACATCTTAGCCCCATTATGTGTTCGAATAAACTCATGGCTTTCATATGCTGACATTAGAAAGAGTATGATCTTGTGCAATGTAAATCACACCTTAGCTGTGTATTCTTATTCTTCTACTGAATCTACTTTGGGGAATTAGATCCCTTCAATCCCGGATCATCCAAACTACTTATGGCATTTTCGCGCAACTAGTCGTACGTTACCGGATGGTTTGTACTCACTGGGGTCTTAACTTCCTTATTTAGCCTCACCTCTGTTTTCGGCTTAAAGCTAAGATTAGGGTTCTATTCCAACAAAATCACACCCAATTGAACCTGAGAAACTCAGTTAAATAAAGCAACCCGGACTACTCTATGTTCTAAGATTGATCGAGAATTGGCTTGCATATGGCCCCACTTTGGTAGATTTTATTGCACCCTAGAATCAGAGGTGATGATTTCTAACATGTATTTCTTTGCTCATTTTTATTTTCCTTAGAATTCATTTTTAATTGGCACTTGGGAATCACTTCAGCTCGGATATGTCTGTCAGGCTAGAAGTTACTGGCAAAAATAAGGCCTGAGTCGAGCATCAGGAAAACTTCAGACAGCGGTGTCTGGGAGTACACCTAACGTGTCTGCATTTACATTGTGCAAAAATGACTGGGACTACCAGTGTGCTGTTTGCAATCTCAGATTATTACCCGAGGTACACTTCTTTAATGCTGATATGTATTTTCTCCAACTTCGCCACTTTCATCCATAGATCAAAAACCTATCATGAATTCCTCCCCAAAACAACTATATTATGGGTTATAACCCAAACATAAACCAATTATAAGGTTACTTAGGGTTGTTGTAAACTTCCCTAACACAGTACCATGAATCCTCCTCCAAATGAGGATTTCATACCGATCTTGTGCCATTTGAATTTTAGCACCCCCTACTTTCAAGAAAACTTTGGTTGGGGATGTAATCCTACAACAATACACCTGATTGAGCTTCTTATACAATTGCATGAACCTTCACATAAACTTGAGAATTCCATTCAAACATTCATAGTTCCATACCAAAGTCAAGCACAGCTCCTTACTTGGATTTGCTCCCCCTCCTTCCTCTTCTTCTTTCTCTTCTTCTCCTTCCTTTTTCCTCCTCCTTCCCGTAGGCTTCTTGTTTGGAGACCAAAAATGCATTTTTGGTCTCCACACCTCTCTTTATAATAAGGTTTTGATTAATTAGCTTTTAATCCCCCAACTTCCATTAATTACATTACAAGTCTTATTATTTATACTTTGGCCTCTAATTTCATAATCCATGTCTTTGATGCCGCACACCCAGTTAATTCACGGTTTTGCCTTTATAATGGTCAAATTTCGGGTTTTTATAAATCTCTATATATTTAACCGATTACTTTATGAAAATTTCAATTTATGCCGACATAATACCCTAACATGTTGAAAACAACTATGAGGAGTATATTCGGGATGTTACCTAACACTTGTATTGGTGGTTTTGGAACCTCGTACCTGAAAACCCTAGGTGAAAATCAAGAACTCCTTTGAATTTAACCCCAAAGTCCGTGATTACATATAAAGCAATATAATTGCATGATGATTCCACATTTATTTTTCGCCAATTGGGTTTTCCACACATAGCACTCCAGCAATTATCCCAGGGTTTGGGTGATACCTGCACTTTTTAACGCTTAGAAAAGAAAAACGATTACAAAGCATGAAACCTTAGGAATCCCAATACACTTGATTTAAAATAAAATCATACATTTTCTCCTTCTCCTTCTCTTTCCTCTTCTTTTCTCTTCTATATCCTCTACGGGTTGCCTTAGAAATTTTGAGACAAAATATGAGTTTTTGACTTTTGTCTCCCTCTTTTATAATATTAACTTTAATTGCAACTAAATCCTCATCTCTTTAATATTTTAAGATGACTTATTTTATTTCTATTATGGCCCATCTCTACTTTTTGATTTGACTTCCCATATATGTAACTGTTTACAATTTTGTCCTCAACATTTGATATTGCAAATCAACTTTATTTTATTTTCGCGCCACTATCTTCTCAAATTATGCCTTTATATCTGCGTTACCACATTACCCTTCTTTAGTACCACCACAATTACAATGTACGATTTGTAAATTATAAATGCGTATTTTTAAATCGCCAATAACAGCTAAAATATTCCTGTTGGCACTTGGTGTTCTTATGCGCCCCTACGAGTTACATGTCTTGGCGCTTCCATTTTCTC
This sequence comes from Tetrastigma voinierianum, assembly GCA_016808115.1. Taxonomy (NCBI): domain Eukaryota; kingdom Viridiplantae; phylum Streptophyta; class Magnoliopsida; order Vitales; family Vitaceae; genus Tetrastigma; species Tetrastigma voinierianum. Next base: position 6,099 of record JAEQBH010009599.1, on the reverse strand, counting down.
TTGGGATGGGATGTTACAAAATCCTCCTCCTTTAGAACATTTAGTCCTCGAGGCTGGAATGAAGCTAAACTCCAAAGGGAAGGAAAAATACCACCCTCATTCGGAAGAAATAATTGAGGGAATGCTTGACGGCGCTTATCGAGCCTGGCTCCCAGTAGCTTCCTCTCTTTGGCTGACTCCTCCTGATACCTTCACCCGGTAGCGGAAGCCGTCTTGTTCTTGCTCGCGGAGCTTGCTCTCGACGGTCGAGGGATGCCTTGTAGTTCCTCTTCGTATGTCAAGTTCTCTTTATATTTCCCACTTGATTTTCGGCATTACATTACGTAATGAAGAGTGCAGTATGTACTAACGGGTATAGAAACATGGAAAACATCGTGAATGCGATCGGTCGGATGTTGGCTCTATTCGATATGCCCACCTCCTGATCTCTCAATCTGTATGGTCGATATCACGAGTAGTTTCGGCTTTCCACGTTTCCCCGAATCTTGAATGCACGCCCTGCCATGGGAAATCCTCAATACCATATCCCACACGCTAGGACTCTGGATCCCTACGGCGATGATTCGCATAACTTTTACGCCGGTCTTATTACGAATTTTAGTCTATCCCTTATAACTTTGATCTTATCACAAGTCCCTTGACAATTCGGTTCTGAGAGCTCTTCGCCTACCTCGCATCGGCATGATTTGGAGTTCGACATTTCACGTCATAAGAGCCTATAAGGAGCCATACCAATCTTGGCCCCTAATAAATTGTTATTATATGTACGGCTATCGAGGGAGTAGATGGGTGTCGACTCCCTACAAACTCTGTTACAATACTAAGCATATGTTTAAAAGTGCGTATGGTCTCTCCCCGGGATGCGGCCGTAAGTGCGTGGATGAAGCCGTACGAAATGTAGTCTAGTGCCAGGGCATTATAAACCAGGCCAAACTCTGGGAGTAGGCTTACGGGATCTGCATGCAGAACAATAGAAGCGGGTACCATGCGGTCGTGGCTCTATACAGCATTATGGTGGGCTGACTTTTATCGATGAATCACTATTCTGATAGGTAGGAAATAGGTTACTGATTTTCTTCGATCTGTCTACAATCACCCATATCGTCATGGCCACTCCGGCAACGTGAAATCCTACCACGCGAAAATCCATAGTGATGCTCTCCCATTTCAGCGAGGGATCGGGAGTGACGCCAGTAATAGTCATGCGGGCTTCGATGTTGTGTGGCTTTCACTGGCGACGCCAAGAGACTCGGGATGTGCGTCAGACCTCCTACAATGTCCCTCTTCATGCCCTTCCACCGGTAGTGTTTCTCCTTTGGAAGAGTATGATCATCTTTGTGCTTCGAATGCATAGCATAGTGAGAGGAATAGGCTTCCTCCATAATCTCTCTCCTCGCATCACCTACCTACGGTACACACAACCTCTGTCCCCATGACCGCGGTACCATCCTCTCTCCGACCAAATCCCTCGTTGCCCCGGGGACTCTACTTCACACTCTCCCAACTTCTCTTATATCACATGGATCTGAATCTCTGACTCTCTAATCAAATACATCAATGGGACGTACGTGAAATGTGGCTGCTGGTACTCTGAATGCAGCTGGGTTCGTTCCACCGCGGAGACCTCAGTTCTATGAGTCGGCGGGGAAGATGCACGGCCCTCTCAAGTGCGTAGGAACTCATGGGTGCATGCTACCACGTTCGCCTTTCGGGATGATATTCAATGGTACATTCATAATCCTTGATCAATTCAATCCGCTCTCTCCTACTGTCTCATGTTCGGTTCATACGCGTAAGCAGATACTACAAGCTCTTATGATCAGCAAAATCCTCTGATGCACTCCATATAAATGTACCTCCATATCCATAAAATACATTGTAAATACTATTGCTAGCTCAAAGGTCGTGTGTGAGATAATTACTGTTCATGCTTCTTGATTGCCACAAGAACATGATTAGTACCCAAAAATTCTTTATTCCCGAACCACATATTAGATAGGTTTTGGTGCTTTTTGGCACTAATCATGTCATTGTACCTACCAATTAAGTAATTCAAGTCTTCTTAGTATCACTTATCTTATTTAGTTATTTTTGGTTGTTTTGGGTTTTTAAGCTACTTTGGGAGTTCAATAATAGAAGACACCTGTGGGATGGCGAATCATGAAGATTGAACTCAGTTGTCAACCATCAAGCGGACCAATCAAAAGAAGAATGAAAAATTTAGTGATGGAAATCGTCTGATGGGGGCGGGGAAAGCAATCTGATGATGAATCGACAAATCGGGAATTTAGTAAGATTGAAAATTTATTTGGGATTACAAAGAACTGTAACCTTGGCGAAAATTTCGCAATCTTAGCAAATTACCAATTTTAAGCTAGACACGGGAATTTATTGACAACGTAATTCTAAGCGAAATTTTGCATTTTCGCTACTCACATAAATTATTAAGCTGTGAAATTTTGCTAACTTAAGCGAATCACCCTTGCCTAGAAGAAATTTTCATTTCGCTATCTCTGTGATTTCGCATAGCTAGCGAAAACCCTAGCACCTTAGCGAATTCAACTGCCTTGTCATGCTTTTTGTAATTAATGCAGTAGGCAATTTTGGTGTATTACTCTCTTGTCCCTAAAATTAGCCAAATTGTTAGGCTTTGTGGTATTTTCATACGTTGGGTGGCGGCCTATATAAGCCCCCCTCCCATTTTGTAACTAAGCAACAGACGATTAGGAAGCAATTTTGGTAAGTTTTTTATTTTGTCTACGTGGTTTAGTTAGGGTTTTGCTTTTTTCTCTTTCTTCTCCTCTTTCCGCGCACTAACTTGGGCAAACACCCCTCTTGAGGATGACCGCTCAGAGATGGCAGCTCATGCCTCTTTCTTTGTGAAGAAGAGAAGGGAGGCTAGCAAGCGGTGGTGGGGCATATGCAGGTTGTCCTCTTGTATTAAAAGCTACAGGTACCGTGTTTATGGCCCTATCTTCTCAAAGCATCATCAGTTTGAATAGCATTGAATGTTATTAATTTGGCCAATACCATGCTTAGGATACGATCATGCCTTGCTGAATGCATGTATGGTTCATCATAAATAGTCTTCTGAGGCTACGAGATGATGACTAATGTTAGAGTTTCAAACTGAAAAGGAATAGATGCATGTTATGCGTGTTAACTCCAAATAGGGTTGATTTAGGGTGAGGTTGCTGATTTAAACATAGATCAGGTTGTGGCTTGGACTATGGAGTTGCTTGTCATAGCTAACGCGAGGATAAAACCCGAGGACACTTGCTTGCCCGAAGTTACTGCTAAGGTTAGTGAGACCTAAATCTTCAAAGTTAACTTTTCACACTTCATTTTTAGTTTTTACAAGACCGCTCAAACTCATCACACTGTTTTTGAAACAAAAATCCAAAAAAAGTCCAAATAGAAAGTCTTACCTTCATGCACTTATGCAAATCATTTTTAGGATGAAAACCCATCCCGTGTTCGACTAGACCACTATGTACTGGGCAAAGAGCTTGACTACGCGTAGTAGGAACTTAGGTGTATATAAATTTTGTTGATTTTAGTCACCCATCGTGGCACGGTAATCAAAGCATATGCAATCACCTTGTCATTCGCATTAACACACAACCCGCCTCGTCTAGAGGCACCCACAACACACTCGTAAAGCCATCCCGCCCGATGGAAGTGTAAGCATCGAGTCGGGGTCAATCTCCCTTCGCCCATAGAAACTCGCGACAAGCCTCTCGACCATAAAACGCCCGCTCCTTGTCAATCTAGTCAAAGGTGCGCTATCTTCGAAATCCTCAACTCACCTCTGCGGTAATACCCGTCAAACCCAACCCATCTCTCGTAACACCCAGGAGGCCTGTAATTCCAAGATGGTCGACCTTCGTGATCCACTAAGACCCCCTCCGAAACCATGTGTCCCAAAAGGCGAAGACCGCCTGTAAAACCCACACTCCCACGAGCTCCGGCATATAACCGATGTTCCGCAATGCTCTGCGTAATCCATCCTCAAGTGTTCTCGCATGTTCTTCCACGCCCAAATAGATCAATATATCGCCAATAAACACGACACAAATCATCTAAGTAGCGCCTAAAAATTTATTCATGATCATAAAGCGGCTAGGCATTCATAAGTCCAAATTTACATGACTAGAAACTCAAAATGCCCGTATCGTGCTCGAATGCTATCTTGAAACATCCTCATCATGAACTCAACCGATGATAGCCCGACCTCAAATCAATCTTGAGAAAATACCTGGCCCCGTAACTTATCAAAGAGATCATCAATCCTCGGAAGAGGATACTGATTACGTATTGTTACCTTATTCAACTCTCTGTAATCAATACATAATCGTATGCTTCCGTCCTTTTTCTTCACAAATAAAACCGGTGCTCCCCAAGGAGACGCGCTTTCTGGTTTGACGTAACCCCCTTGCTGAGACCATTTCCTTCCATCTCGCACCTTAGGTTCTTACACTCGCAGGCCATCCCGTAAAGGCGCTCTTGAAACCGCTCGCCCTGTGGGCCAACTCGATCTCAAAATCAATCTCTATCCGGGGTAATCCCGAAGATCAACTGAAACACATCCGAAATTCTCCTCGACTTAACCAATGCCCTCCGCTCATATCATCATCTCTCACCTCAACCGTATAGGCTAGATACTCCTGGATATGACTTTCAAGCATCTTCCCCCATCATCACAGACATCATACTCGAGGACAATATCTTCCTTACCCCACAAAAAGTAATCTCTGGTTCCCCCGGTCTACAGAACTTAACTTCTTTCCTAACGCAATCCATGGTGGCGTGATGTCGAGACAACTAGTCCATCCCTAAGATCACATCGAAGTCCTGGATGTCCAACAATACCAAATTGGCCCTAAACTCATGGCCCTTAATAATCACTCTACAACCCATGTATACTCTATTTGCTATAAGTGAATCTCCTGTAGGAAGGGAGACTACCATACTATAATCTATGGGTTGTATCTCTATGTTCACTTATGCAATAAATTTTTGATAACAGTCGAAGTGAGTAGCACCGATCTATCAAGACATACATCCCTATCAAAAAAACTCGGATAAGATCGTCATGACCTCTGTTATATTCGCCCCCTGCGACTGCAAAAACCCTAGCCTGTGTCTGAGGTCGTCCCATCTGTCCTCTGGATGGCTAACCCCACCCGAAGGTCCTCCGTGCCCAGTAAATGTAGTGGGGCCTTCCCAGCCCCTCCGACTTCGACCACCCTACCAAAGATCGACCGCCTCGTCCCGTCCGTCCCGCCCCGATCCACCGCTAAAAAAAACTATCTGGCACTCTATATGAAGTGTCCCGTCGTCCGCACTTAAAGGCACCGTTTCCAGCCCAATCCGCACTCACCATAATGGTTCTTCCCACACCGAGCACACTGCTTTGGACCCGGAGCTACCCGTCTCGTGGCCCCATCGAACCCCCGGGCTGGGATCGTGCTCCCGATCGCCTCGCCGCACCGCCCACCGTGCCTTCCTCCCCTCTTAAACTGCTTACTGGAACCTCCCTGAACCCACGTCGACCCACTCCATTTCTATCCTTGACTGGGCGTAGCCTGGGATTCAACCCCATGCTCCTCTCAACCCTAACTACGGCCTCTACTACCTGGTCGTACTATGTGTGGGCCTCCGCCGACGCCACGTGGTCCTAGACCGCGGACTAAGACCTACAAAGAAACCTCTTGGTCTTCGAACTTCATCATCCCCCATAAATGGAACATGTCCGACGAGCCCGTAAAAACCCCACTATAATCCGTCACCCGATAGTGTCCCCGCTCCAAATTTCTTAAAGAACTCAAATTCTCGCATCTCCAACTGGTCAAACAAACTTATTCAGAACTCGCCCCGAATCGTGCTCGGGGGATACCCCCCGCATCTTCCTCCGAACCCGCCCTCCACCACTCTAACGCTCCGTCCCGTAGGAGAGCGTAAAAGTGACCATCCGTCTTGTCCGTACACTGCATCACCTGTTAGACCCGCTCATTTCCCTCTAACCATGACAAAGCCTTTTCCGGATCTCCCAATCCATCATAGTTTTATGCCCCTAGCGCCCTCTCATAGAAGCCA